>JAQGAM010000193.1:0-15502 GCA_034697665.1 Nanhermannia comitalis
CAATACTAAGAGTTTTGTAATATTGCTATCAATAAAGTGAAAAACTATTATTCATAACTTTATTGATAGCAGTATTATAAAACTCTTAGTATTGGCAGTAAAGCTAACACCTTTACTATGTCCATTTTTATTACAATTGACGATACAGTCTAATATATCAATCATTGTAGTGCTATTCACCTAATATTATTTCTCAAAATTTTATTTTTTCCGAATCCCTGTTTACCTAACCATATCCCTGGTTATTGTCAAAATTAAACCTTATTTTACAGATTTATTTGTAATTATGGTTTGTTTCAACTACTAATAATGAAACATAATGCTTATAAATATATACCGAATACAGTTAAATAATTTAATATTTCACATACAGTATATATATATTTAATCTAAATTTAGACCATTATGCTATTTAATAATATATGAAAAATTAACGACTAATAAATAATACGCTGTTAATAGTAAATTAATTTATTTTAAACAAACCTGCATTTGTTTGTTCTAATTTTTCTTCTAAATCACACATATTTTTATTAGGTTTACAATAATCATTTTTGTTATGAGCTTCATTGTAGTGAAATATTAAAATATATAAAATTAACGTCAATTTAATCATTTTTTCTATTATAAAATATATTTTATTTTATCATTAATATTTTTTAAAGGAAGTTCAATTTAAATTTAATAAAAAATATTTTATTATATTTTAACCCAAAAATGTTATTAACTATAAATTTTGATCAATTTTAGAACGTAAATAATTTAATTGATATTTGAATTTTCCTTGAATTATACAAAAAAATTATCATTAATTTTATAGATAAATAAATAGATTTTTTACAATAAATTGCTTTAATAATTTTTATTGAAGCCTGTTTTCTATCAAATAATGATAAGATATTTTAAGATCAGTCCAATATAACATTCTCTTTATTAGCAGTTATGTTATTCTGAGTTTATATCATTGTAAATATTCTTATCACTTCTGTGGAAAAAACATCTCTGTTTTAAAGTTAGATAAGAATAGACTATTAACTTGAAATATGAGATATTTTTCCACTTTTGATCATCATTTACAACGCGAGTAAGAACCAAATGGTTTTAATAGATGTTTAGAACCGTAGAAAGAAATGGGTGGGACAGAAGAGTTGGGAGAACTTGTGTTTTTTTATAAAATGGTAAATACTTTCTGTGCTTTTTATTTATTAATTGCCTATAATTTATTATAGGAAAGACAGCGAAGACGCATATTTGGTGTCTGGGATTCTGGCAAATGTTATAAAGTTTGTATGGTTTATAATATTTTTATTTTTATTGTTGTTATTTGAAACTAATCAGTCGTTTGGTGCATTAAAACAGTTAGCAGTCAACAGGAGAATTACATTACAATGTATTGATTAAGATAGAGAACCTGAAAATAACAACTATTTATTGTAAATGATTAAATTGATTATGGTTTAATTGTGTCGCAGTTAATACGAATCAACAGCAAAGCGCGAAAAATGTGCGACAAATATGAATAATGATTATATAGCAAGAAGATGAAAATCTAAAAATAGAACTAGTGATAATATCATTATAACAGGACCGAGTAGACTCATCCCGAGAAAGCTCGAGAAATTAAGGAACATTAGTAGTAAAAGGCAGGACTGAATCAGATCGATATTGACTTGACTGACAAGAGAAAATTGTATAACATGAAGCTAAGAGAGCTAGTAAAAGACAGATGAATGTAGTGTAGAGTAGATTATTATTGGTTAAAAGAATTAAGGAGTGTTACAGAAATAAGAGTATATAATTAGCTGCACAGCAGCTTAGAATTCATTCGATTCTTGGTTTTTCAGTTGTTCGAATCCTATTTGGTAGTAAGCTAAAAGCTCCCAAATAGAAAGTACTCAATTGTAGGTTATCTTTATAATAGTGCAGTAGTAGCAGTAGTATAATTATTGTTGCAACAGTTAAAGATTTATTCAAATTGTAAAGCTCATTATTGTGATGACTGAAGTAGAGCTAAAACTATTACTGTGCTTTAGAAATTGTATTTAATTAAAAAACAAGAGTTACCCGGCAGAAGCAGAGTTGTCGGACGCGAAACTCAGGAGACGGACTAGAGATCGTAAACGGGTGAACTCTACAGGTTAGATCAGAGGTTCCCAAAAGGTGGGTCACGACCCAAATGTGGGTCGCGGAGACTGTATTTGTGGGTCGTGAGAGGATTTGAAGATTCTATTATGTGTGGGTCGCGGTCCACAAGTTTCATATCTGACCACAATTTTAAGTAATGATGGCAGCGATTGGAGTAAATGTGTTGCTGTCTGGTGTGATGGCGTGGCATCAATGACTGGCTCTAAAAGCAGACTAATTATAAGAATTAAAGCAACAAATCCAAAAATAACATCAGTTCATTGCCTTATTCATAGGCAATCATTGGCTTTAAAAAAATTAAGCACTGATTTAAATATTGTTTTGGACAGAATTGTCAAAAACTGTTAATTTTATCAAATTCCATGAGCTCAACAATCGTTTATTTAAAGCCCTTTGTGAAGAAATGGGTTGTGAACACATCAATTGTTTGATCTATTCAGATGTTCGATGGCTTTCAAGAGGAAGATTCTTTAAAAGAGTATTTGATTTGAGAGAAATAATATCAGAGTTTCTGAAAAATGACGAAAACTATTAAGATTTTGAAAGTGAGAGTTTTGTTGCAAAAGTCGCATATTTGGCGAATATTTTTGATCACTTCAATAAACTGAATCATTCTTTACAAAGCAATGATAACATATTAGAAGTTAAAGATAGGGTCTTAGGTTTTATTGAAAAAATAACTGTTTGGACCAAAAGAGTCAATATAGATATTTTTGATATGTTTAGCTCTTTTGTTGAATACGTGAATATCAAAGGTTTACCAACCAATGAATTTAAGCCTATTATTAGTGGACATCTTATGAATTTGCAAATATATTTCAAGAAATATTTCAGCGAAATTCTAACTGAAAATCGACTCGTATGGATTCGAAATCTTTTTCAGGTCAATAGTAAGGTACAGAGTTTGAGTGTTGAGCTCAGAGATCAATTGTTATAATTGAAATGCAATGAAACTCAACAAATGAATTTCAAGAACACAAAACTTTCTACGTTTTGGATCGAGGATAAAACTCAGTACCCAGATTTAGCTTTGATTGCAGTCCAGATTTTGATAACTTTTTCATCAACATATTTATGTGAAAGCGTTTTTCAAATATGACTTACTTAAAAAGCAAATACAGATCAAAACTTGCTGTTGAAAATGATTTGAGACTCGCTTTAACTAATATTGTACCTGATATTGATGAACTTTGCTGTAAAAAGCTTTACATTGATTTTATTCGATAATATTCTATCGATTTACTTATATTATGCTTTATGGGTCGCAAAGACATCTTTAAAAATTTTGTGGGTCGCATAAAAAAATCAGTGGGAACCGCTGGTATAAACTGTAGTAGTAGAGGTAGTATTAACTAAACCGACCAATAAGCTTATGGCTCAATAATGAATCATAAGTTTAGTGTCATATATCTCATGTCACGCATAGTATTACATCATTAAAAGCCCCTCAATTAATTATTATATAGATTCCTTTATACCCTAAGAAATGATTGGACTCGGCGGAAAATAATCGGCCTCAGGGCCCGATTATTTATTATAATTATCATTCCACTGTAGGGTTAAAAGGTCACAATTACAGTATATTATCATTTTTAAAAATATAATTTGTTTCAAATTTTCCTTTAAATTATACGAAAAAATTTGATTAAAATTAATTGATATCACAAACAGAGTTTGAATTCATTTTATTATCAAAATTTTGCAGATATTTTAAAGAATTTACTTTTTATATGCATTACATTGAAGTTCATCACAACTGATAATTATGTATATAAATGTTCGCCATCTTATGATTCGCGCTATATTTGTAACGCGAATTATATGGATTTCAATATAACAGCTGAATTTCAATACTTGAGCTCAATCTTATCATCGGATGAAAAACAAATAGTCCACTTAGAGATTGGCAATTCTTACATTGAAGAAATACCAGAGAATGTATTCCAAGACATATCATTCAATTATATCTATACATATGGAACAAGAAATTTAAAAAGAATTCATTCAAATGCCTTCAATGGCAATATATCTGATAAATTAAGAGGGCTTTACATGAATGGACAGACACAATTACGAAATAATCCGCCAGATCATGATTTATTCAAAGCTTTAAATTCTTTAGTTAATGCGGTGGACATTCGAATACCATTAGGAGATTATTATTCACATGAAATACCTGACAATGCATTTATTGCTCCGCAAAATAATTTAACTAGTTTAATATTTTCTGGAAATAATGGAAATATCTCAAGAATCGGAACTAATGCTTTTGCAGAACTGTCGCATATTTCTTATATTGATGTGCGCTTAAAACCCATTTTAAAAATTTCTGCACATGCTTTCAATTTTTCAACTGTTTCTAACGATCCTGTCAATATTGTTTTAGAAGATTGCCAAATAAGTGATGAAAACTTAGAAAACGACGCATTCTTCAACGCCAAAATACCTCTACGCGTAAATATAGGTATATTTAAAGTTAACAATAGGATAATTATTAAAACATAAAAAAATATTTAATGAATTACATTTTAAATATTAAATTATTTTAAAATGTTTTTATTGAAATAATAGGAGGGAATCAATTACAATATATAAGAAAAGCGAAATTCGCAAACTTTTTCAAAAGTAATCCATCAAATGAACTTCATGTTGCTGGCAATCCTTTAAAATGTGCTGATATAACACCATTTGTATGGCTGTTACAGAACAAAACTTTATTTCAAAATCAAATAATTGATGCTAATTGTAATAATGGAACAAATTTTTGGGATTTAAATGTTGACGAATCGATTAATAGTGAGTTATGTATCAGATTAATTGCATTATTATAAAGTATGTAAATAATTACAGAGTTTTTTAATAATTTGCTTTTAATTAAGAGGAATCGCCTGAGTTCTTTTGCTGTTTTGTGTGATTTATTTCAGTACAATTTCTGTGCTGGATAATAGTTACTAATTAATTGTAATTTATATGCTTTGCTTATTTTTTTAGAGACGGAGAAAGTAAAGCTTAAGCGCAAATACATCTTAGAGCGTTATGAATGCGTTTGTGTATTTGGGGGAGAGGGGGGACTAAAAATTGAAAATTTTTGAGTACGTACTTAATGGATCACAACTTATGTTTAACGTTTAAACATCAAACATAAAATAAATGACTTAATGTATATCGTAGTATATATAGGGTTGCCAGGCGTTCAGATTTCACCTGAACCTAACCTATTAATTAAACATAACTCAATTAAAGAAGAAATAAAGCACTATCAAATAATTTATGTTTATTATTAGCTCCAAAACACAATCAGAAATATAATTTTAGCAAAAATTAATAAAAAAAACTAAAAATATTTAATAAGCTTAACTACTAAATTATGCTCAAATTTAAAAATATTGTTTGTCAAGAATTATCCAAAATTTTAAAAATTTTATCAAGAATTCGCTTTTATCTGACCAGCAACCGTAATATATAAATAAATGAGTACTGAATATAATATACTATATATTTGATTAAACGAATAGAAAATATTTACAACAATATTACAAAATTTTGAATATTATTTATTAAAATTTGATATAAATTAATAAATATTTAGATAAATGCAATGCCAATGGAGAATATAACGGAGATTATGGAATTAGTAACTGGCCATCTGTTAATATTGGCGATTATTCAGAAGTAAATTGTACTGTAGGTGAAGGGGTTATCAGATGGATGTGTTTGATTAATGGAATATTTGATTCAAATGGACCTGATTTAAGTGAATGTTGGTTTGATAGTATATTATATAAAAATATAAGTGATATCACTGATGTCATTGACAGCATTGCAATTATTTCTAATAACACTGAGAATAATAACTCATTTAATTCGGTGTTAGATATAGACAAATTAGTAACTTTTATGAATCGCTTACAGATATTTATTGAAAATAACGGCGCAGATATTGATAACTATACAGCATTGAACATAACAACTGATTCCTTAAAAATATTCAGTAACTTAATTAATCAAATGAATGCGTGGAATAATGGGACAAATAATATGAAAACATATATTGCATCAGAAATTCTATTTTATATAAAGTACACTTCATTCGCATTAAGCAGTTGTATCAGTAACTTTACGAATAGCAGTGGTTTTATTGAAATTAATCACAAGAATATATTTGAAAGAATTTATAATTATAATCAATCAGAAGAACTTTATTTTGAAGCCAATGGCTCTTCAATACTAATACCAAAAGAAATTATTTTAGACAGAGATAATACTGGTTTTGCTTTTGCGACTCTTGTGAATCAATTAGAACATTATTTATTGAATGGAATTAATGCAGAACAAGAAATAAATACAAACATAATTGCATTCAGTTTTGATAATTCAAACACAACTCAACCAATTGCTAATAATTCAAAAATCGGAATTAGGTATGATAAGGAGAGATCCATTAAGTACGTATGTACTCATAAGTGGAAGCGGTCAGTTAAAAGCGTACAAACTTATATTCTCCTATATGTTTAACATTAGTTCACGTATGAAAATGCGTACATAGGAGGAGGGTGTCTAAGAATTGACTTATTTTGCGTACGTACTTAATGGATCTAGACTAAGTAGTCATTTATCAAAAATTATTCGCATCAATTGCTATCCTATAATGATCCTGCATTTAATCACCCTGCCAATCATAGTGATCACATTTAATGTAATCTAAAAAAGGTATTCTTAGAATAGCTTAAAAACCAAATTGGATCAATAGATAATTGTTGTTTAAATTGTATTTTCCCTGAAACATGTTTTGAGAACAAATACTGAATTATTTTAAAATACTCCAAAATCACGAGATTTCTGCTTAAAACTGTGATTACAATAATAGCTTAACTTATCCCCTATTTATTGATTTCTTAGTAGCATTTCTTATTTAATAAGTAAATTTTTACTCATTTTTATGAATTACAGATTAAGTCATAAGAAGAGACTAGACTTTGGTGAAAAAATGATATGTGTATATTGGAATTTCCTATATAGTAAATGGTCAAACGATGGGTGTGTTCTTCAAAATATATCTACTCGTGATATTTCTGTATGCGATTGCAATCATTTGGCAAATTTTGCTGCTATTATCGATAGAAGTGGAAAAAATGGTTTTTAAAATTAATTATTATTTGAATAACTGATAATTTTATAAGACTTCAGTCAATTTTTAATAGATAAAGTAAAGTTTTCTGTTGAATTAGAAATGATGACCCGATTACAAATTAAAATTAGATTTCTAGTAAATGATTCTTAACATACAAACAATCACTAATTCAACATAATTTTTATATAATGTGTAAATTTTCATAATTTAATTATTTAGATAAATGTAATGCCAATGGAGAAAATGATGGAGATTTTGGAATAAATCACTGGCCATCTGTTAATGTTGGCCAATACTCAGAAGTAAATTGCACTATAGGTGAAGGTGTTATGAGATGGATGTGTGTAAGCAATGGGACATTTGATCCAATGGGACCTAATTTTAATGATTGTTGGTTTGACAGCATATTAGACAATAATATAACTGATATCAATGATGTAGTTGAAAGCATTGTAATTATATCGAATAATACTAAGAATGACAACTCATTTAATTCTATATCAGAGTTGCAAATATTGGTTAATTATATGAAAAAATTACAGCAATTTATTGATATAAATAGTACAGATATTGATGTGGACACAGTGTTAAACATAACGACTGATACGTTAAAAATATTCAGTAATTTAATTAATCAAAAGAATGCGTGGAATAGCAGCTTAAATATCAAAAAATCAGAAATAGCCTCAGAAATAATGCTTTATATACAGTACACTTCATTCACTTTATGCAATCATTTGAATAGTGATTATGATATCATTGAAATTGAGAACAAGAATATAATTACAGATATTTTTAATATTAATTATACGAAAGAAATTCTTTTTGAAGCTGAAAGTTCTTCAATATTTATACCAAAAGAAATAATTTCAAACAGTAGTCATGAAAGTAATAATTGTTTAGCTGTTGCGGCACTTATTAAACAATTAGAAAATTATTTATTGAATGGAATTAATGCCGAACAAGAAATAAACACAAATATAATAGCGTTCAGTTTTGATAATTCAAACACAACTCAACCGATTGAAAATGGGGTTAAAATTCAAATAAGGTTTAAATTAATTTATTTCATATATAGATTTTATATATTTTATTATCAAAATTATTCCGACTCTTAAATAATTAGATTAAAGCATAAGAAACAACTTGAATTCGGAGATCAAGTGTTCTGTGTTTTTTGGAATTTTGAGTTAAATATGTGGTCAACAGAAGGATGTAATCTATTAATAATGCCTTCAAATCGTGAATTTTCTGTCTGTGAATGCAATCATTTGACAAATTTTGCTGCGATTATGGATATCAGTGACAGAGAAACAAATGATAACATAAAATCTTATATGACTTATATTTGTTGTGGAATTTCGATATTTTGCCTGTTATTGACATTTTTGGTTATTATATTACACAATAATACAAAATCAAAGACAATAAGTTATAAACTAATGGAAAGACGGAATATAATCATTACTAATCTCTGTCTTTGTCTAATAGTCTCTTATTTAATATTAGTCTTCGGGATCGACAAAACAGATAAAAAAAGTCATTAAAATTAAAAATCTTGAAAAAATGGCAAATTTTAAAATTTTAATTCTGTTTTAGGTGTTATGTAAAGGAATTTCTGGTATTCTATTATATTCATTGTTTGTTGACATTATAGATAAAACTTAAAACTTTATTAAGTTTATGTTAGTTATTAGTTCAATACATACATAACATACAGAAAAGCGATCTTTTAGTTATTTATATTATGTTAGCGCAGAGGTTCTCAAGGTGGGGGTCGCGACCCCTTTTGGGATTGTGAAGCAAATTTTTGTGGGTCGCTGAAGGCTTTGATACATAGATAGAATTTTCAAAAATTGAAATTTTGCTAAAAAATGTATTTTTCAATTTAATGAAATATTCATTTTCATGAGCAAGTAATCCAAGTCATTGAAAGTTAATACAATTTATTATTACCTCTCCCGACAACTTACTTATGAGAAACAAGTTTTTCTGCTCCACAACAATTAAAACTAAACAAAGATCTAGAATATCAGTTGAGAATGATCTCAGATTAGCTCTAACGAGAATAAATCCAAGAATAGATATGTTATGTAAAGATAAACAACCCCGATGTTCGCATTAATTCTGTATAAAAAATCAATAAAAATTTGACTAATATTTTTGGAGGTCACCAACATTTTTCAACTTTAATTGAGGGGGGGGGGGTCACTCAGAGAGAAAGTTTGAGAACCAATGTGTTAGCGGATACTCTATATCAGGCTTTCTCAACCTTTTTATGTTAAAGAGCCAAATAAGACAAATAAACTAAGTAGAGAGCCAGTCTTTATTTAACATTTTGTTATTAAATTTTAGTAATTTTAATGAGATGATTGACATTGCATTTCTGATACAATTTAATCAATATTAGGACTTATACTTTTAGTAGAAATTATTTTCATGCAATCGTTCAAATGTTGATCAGATATTAAACTTCTTTGCTTGGATTTATTTAATTTCAAAGTTGAAAAAAGTTGTTCACAAAGATAAGTACTACCAAACATGCATTTGAGCGCATTTTCTTTAATTTTCGAATAACTGTCCGCAAACGCATTTTGTAAATACTGATAGAACTCAATTGAATGCATTTTCTGAAATTTTATTTTTATTTAAATGCTTTCTGTTATTTAAAACATGTGCTAACTCTTTAAAACACATAATGAATGAAAAAATATTATATGTGGATATTTCAGATATAGTCTATTGTTATTGAATTACAGCTCTAAAAAATAGTTATGGAATTTTGCTTTACTTATATTCAATGAGTGTATTATAATTTTTATACCAATACCCAAACATATTACAGTTTCCTAACAAATAATACTAATTTTTTTTTGAAACGCTTTTGAATTTAATGATATTCTGAAATACTTCGCGAGCCAAGAAAAAAGGCTTCGCGAGCCACGGGTTGAGAAAGCCTGGTCTAGAGTCTAGACCAGACTGCAGATTAATCAGAGATAGTTCAGTGTTTTATAGTAAATGTGGTTCACACGGTTCAAACTATCCAAATGCGGCACAAACCGTTATAAGTTAATACATTTGAGTCGGAATAGTGTCATATAATTTATATGATATAAATAACATGTTTCTGTTCTCAAATTTTTAATTTCAATTCTTAGGAATGAACAGAATCCAAATGGAGGTGCGATGTGGTAGAGGGAGACCTATAAAGTGGAAATCGGCTCAGCAATCATTTAAAGTCAATTTAGAGATTTTAATAAAAGAGATTTAAGTGAGCTGTTGCGTTTTCATTATTATGTAATCTTAACTGAATTTTTATGTCAACAATATGTCTATTTGTAAATGTAATTCATGATAATGTAATTAACCATTATATCTGCAGCACAACCACTTTAATAGAACAATAGGTGTACAAACTATTAGACTTTTGTGACACTATAAATCTATATTATTAAAAATAGTGTAAGTGTGTCCGTCCTGTGTCTGTCCGCAATAATGTAATAAAAATCACAATAATGTGATTGAGATTTAAGTTAAAAAAAATTCAAAAAATCCAAATGCGCTGTAAAGACTATAACAATACTTTTTAAATACTGGATTTTTAAAAATAAACATTCATTCAATTGTTTCGCATTTTTCGATAAAATTTAATCTTGAAATTTAATATAAGGTGTAATTCATTAAAACTCTGCAAATAAATGATAATATTTATTATTTTATCTCATATTTTTACATATAATGCTTTATTTATAAATTAATATTCGCTTTAAATTACTCGTTGTCTTAATGGTCTTAATATTAATTATTCCAGAATATAGTATGACTACAAAATCAAATAATGGTTTAACATATCGATCGCTGATTAATGATAATACTTCAGTATCTATTGGTATAAATATTTCTAAAGAAGTAATTAAAAAGAATAAAACATCTAATTATGAGAATACAACAGTTTCAACAAACAAAAGCACAAATTCAAAGAATAAATCACTAAAGAAGTGAAAACTAATTTCTATATTTTTTATGTATTAAATCATAATTTATTAAACTCTTTTAAGGATATTTTTAGTTTGGATTTCGATTCTTATAGTTTTTGTCTTTGACATAATATTTTCAGTTTTATACGGAACTTATTTTTCTCCAATTCATGGTAAGTAAAAATGTATTTAATTTAAGTTAAATTATCTCCAGAGTCAATATATTCTCAATTTGTTTTTAAATATGACTTCGAAAGATACCTCGAAAGAAGAACTTAAAAAACGCGAGTCTCCGAAAAATACTCTTTTTCACATTTGATTAATATTAATAATAAAAGAATGTAATTTCGATAAATGAACATTTTTTAATTTCATGACTTCACACAGCTTGGGTTCGAGCTAATGCTTTTTGAGTTAATTCTAATAATTGAGTTTACCATAAAATAATTTTTAAGTTAGAGTTTGAAACTTATACTTAAACTCAAATAAATTCAAAATTTCAAACTTAAAATGCATTGCGATTTTTGTTTATCACTAAAATAAATTATATGGCGTTAACTCTAATTAAAATAGTTCTTTCATAAGTCATAAGTAGGGCCGAGAAGTTATGAACTTTTCCTATTTTTTTTATCTTGAATTTAATTCAGCCCTGAGTTGAATATGAAATCACATCAAAATAAAACATTTGAGTCGTATTTATAATCCTCCCTATAATTGCCTTTTTTGATGGTTAGGTACAGTACTATTTTGCTTATAATGTTCTATTCATGCCTTTTACAAAGTTTTAGCAGAATTTTATGATATTTTATTCATTTTAAGAGAAAATTTTAAAATTTAATTATAATTATAGTATTTCAGTATTAAACTGTCTGTATTTATGTGATAATCTCTTTAAATCGAAGCCTTCAATCGATTTTATGTGATTTAAGGATAAGTATGAGTTAATGATATCGATAGATATAACTTTTTAATATGTATTGACATTCACAATAAGGTAAACATATTATTGAATTTGAAACATGTCTCAATTTGAATTTAATAGATCCTATTATAGCCTATAATTGCCTATTTTGGCACCTATTTCATGAATTTTAGGTTCTATTTTATCCACCTAAAACTATATTATTAGGTCTAGAACTTTCCATCCATAGTGATTGTTTAGTAAATATTTTAGAAATTTATTAAAATTTACAGAATTTATATGCTATTAACACTTGCCTGAAAAGATAGCGATCATTACTCAGCCATACACTGCTTGAATTATTGAATTTATTATTGTGAAATAAGTACCTCGAATTGCATTGATTACTAAAACCAATAAAACGAACCTATCTTTGATTGGATACTCATGTAATATAGAATACAAATAAATTAATTATTAAGGCTGAATGAACTGATTCACACAAATTTAATTATTTTTGTTGTTGTGTTGATCTTAACAGAAAGTTTTAACAACGAAGTAGAAAAAAGAACAGACAAAACTTTTAAATGTTCTTTAGTGCAGTGCTGAACCTTTTTAGATATACGGTTCTGCAAATTCAGTTAATTTCCTGAATAAACTTAGTTCTAATGCACTAATTTCCGAAAAAATTATTCTTTCTTTAATCACTTGCTGTTCACTGTTTTTTTCATTAGATTCTGTGACTGAATAATCCGATTGATTTAATTACAGTTTTAAATAAAATGTTTAATTCAACTTTCTATTTGCATATAAATTCTATTATTTATATGATTATTTTGACAGTTTATTGTAAGTACGCTTTCAATTGTTTTCTGCAAACGTGTCCACAAAGAACTTTGAATCCTCTGATGAACTATAAAGATCAATTTCAACAATAGACAAATTGACAAATCTGTTTCGTTGTATATGTAAAATAGCTTTAATCGGTTTTAATCAACTGAAGTTAAAATAACATAAGGTTTGTTCGATTCATTGCTAAAAACTATATTTAAAAGTTTAATAAATATAGTAAATATCGGTTACAACATTACAACTTATATTAAATGATATAATAATCAATAATGTATTGATATGTGCAATGTTAAGATCGCAGCACAACCACTATATCTGACAGATAATTGTTATTGAATTTATCCGAAAACCAGAGAACGCATGTACTGTAATATTGTAAGACTTATATTCAGTATTGGAAGAACACGAGTGAATATACTGTTTTCACCGAAGCGACTATAAAAACACATTTGCCATAAGTCTAAACACACGCTGTTTTAAAAAATCACGATTCGTTCAAAAAACAGACCGTATAGTTTTCTTAGTTTTCTTCATTTCAGATCATTTATTTAAAATTTTAAAATATAGTATAGTAGAGAAGTAAACTTGAATTAAGTATTTGTCCTTTTATTGTCGGGCTATCGGTAATACTTTATTTAAATTGCATTCACTCTTGATATTCAACAAAATATCAGTAGAAAAATAAAAAGAAAAGCAAATATTTATATATAAAGTAATACCAAATGCATAAATGGTTAGCCCCGTCTTCTATCCATTTTCTTAAGATGCATCGCGAAGTTATTATTGAATCTGATGAGAGTTTAGTTATCGAATTAAGTAATAAATTGTCAAATGAGCTGCCGATGAAAGTGCCAAAAATGCAAGTCACCGAAAAAGATGGTGCGATGTTTGCACTTAATAATACATCGTTACAATTGATGAGACAATTGGAAAAAGAAGGAAAACTTCGTCAAATTCAAGTAGAAATCGTACCGCTAAGCAAAGTGCCATTCAATATTCAGCAAGGAATGATCGCTGACAATGATAATGGATTATCTCACGGTCTTAAGGATAGGGAGACTGCTGACGATGCTCTCGATGATGATAATGATGATGATTCTAAACCGGGTAAGGATTATGTTTTCTCTTTTATTAAATGCTTCGATGAATAAAATGTTGTTTTTGGGCTCTAATGTATCTGTCCTTAGGATATATGATACCTCTGTTAAGCTAATAATAATAAATTAGAAATAATAGCCAAACACAATATAAGCCACTCAACACATTTTGAATGACAATAACGAAAAACTAATTTATTTTTATTACTTTCTTATATTATTTTTTCTTTATTGGCTTTTATGCGAAATTTACATTTCGTTTATACAGAAATCTCTTGTTTATTAGACTTTTTTCCAGAAATTTGGTTTTATATAATACTAGATTTGGTTACATGACTCTCAGGAATAGTTCAATAATTCTATACTTACTCTTTAAAAATATATTACATAACAAATAAAACATATAACAGTCCATATTTACTGTTTAATAACTTATAAATCATTTGTATTAGACATAGATTTTTCTTTTGCAAGTTTTATTACTACCGTATTATTAAACATTGTTTGCAAATCAAAATTAGTTGGTCAGCAATGTTAGAATTGTTATTTGATTCCATGAATTCATATTGATCTGAGAATGCATTTATTTGTCTTATGCTTATTCTTATATATGACAAAAGTTGATTCATGCGTGCAATGAATGTGATGAACAAGCAATACCTCCTCTTCTAGGATTAAAAGAATATATTTTTTGCTGTTAAACTAACTTTTATGAAACAAAATGCTCAAAAATATTGTGTAATTTTGAGTATTTTGCAGTTTTTCTATCAATTTGTTTTTATTTAAGAGCAATTATTTTAATAATTATTCAAAGGATTCTCTTATAAACTTTAATCAGCAGTTTCTTTGAAAATTTTGAAAACTTGGATTAAATTTTAATACTTTGAGACTTTGAGCTCTAATGAATTACTTCTTGACATAATTTTAAAAAATTTTCATATATACGAGAAATTTTTTACTGAGCAAGTATTATCAGATCGTGACTACTATTGAATCGTAACTATTCCACTACTTTATTCTTAATATAAAGTTGTGATGTATTCTAATTGAGAGTTTTGCAAATAAAGAAATAGTTTAAATTTACAAAATATAAGTTCAGTTCAATTTCTATAGTATAAGATAATTGAAGTTTTAGAGATTATATAACTGACATTTTCAATCAGACTCTTGTTATATCTGTTTCTCGTTGTTATAAATCAGTGATGAGCTTTTTTAATTTTTTAAGTCTCGATCTCGTCTCAGTCTCGTGCAATGCAGTACCATCTCGTCTCGTCTCGTGAATTACAGTGACTCTTAACTTAAGCTTCTAAATTTTGATTAGGACACAGCCTAATTATTTTCCCATTGTTAACGCAAAAATCATTTTATCACTTACAGTAATATATGATTCTTATTTTTT
>JAQGAM010000194.1:0-15493 GCA_034697665.1 Nanhermannia comitalis
TCTAGTTTTGGATGTTCCAGGTGGGGGTGCACCCTACCTACACCTCCCCCTTTAACAGCCCTGGGTAGAGGGGGCTTATGCCCTTTCAACTCAAATTAAAAGTTAATTAATTTCATAAAAAGCTTTATTGTATTGTATTTTTGAAACGATTGAATTACAGGAAATTATTCCATAAAGGTTTTTATGTTTTCACAACTTTCATCAGATATATTTGATGTCCCCTCACTCAAAATTTTTTGGTTTTGCTACTGAACAGAATACTAACCAACTAACAAAAAATTAAAGCTCATAATATTCAACACCAGTTATATTTTCCTGTTTCTGATTAAAAAAAATACTTTTTAACATCTTTTTCATGAAAAACCCAAATATTAAATTACAAGCAATTAAGTGTTTCAGTACTTTTAAATATAAATCACGTAAATAGTGGAGGTTTCAGGTTTGATATTTTCGTAAATTAAACTCAAGAGTTGAATTTATCTTAAGATAAATTAATGGTTAAAAGTATTAATTTCGAGAAAAATATGATAATCATTATTTGAGAAATTAATGTAAAACTTTTGAATCCCTTATCTTAAAGACTAAGTGCTTGCTTAAAGTGATAGTTTACTTAATCATAAAATTTTGAACAATTTCATTGAATCATAACTTATTTGTGAAGATAGTGACACTTTAAATGTTATAAATCAAGAGTTATTGAACGTATACTTCTATTAAATGAAATTAATCTCAAATCGAATAATTGCTATTAACAGTTACCATTTATCTGCAATTCATCCCCAATATTATCTTTTTATTTAGAGTCTTGAGTGCTTTTAATGCGATTCGACGATAATTTTATTTGTAAGTTAAATGTAAATTTCATTGCCATTTATTCAGACAAAATCAATGCAAACGTACGTCTGTGATACTCAAGTAGTTTATCTTATTTGTCAGCTAAATCACATTAATCATTGGGCTCAATATTTATCTTTAACTTCTTCATTTGGTGATTAAATTTAAATTTATTCATTAGTTTAATCGAAAGAGTAACACATCAATTATTCTTATTTTAAAATTATAAGTATTGGAGACTTAATACAAATCAATTACTTGGGAATATTTTCAAAAACTGGGACTAGTTTTTAGAGATTCACCTGTCATATGGATTATGTAAATATTAATTATCATAACTTGTTGTAAATCAAGTTAACATATTTATTATCTGGAGTTTTATTCTTAACATTATGAAAGTCATAAATTCAAATCTTTGCCATTTGTGCTGATTTTTATTCAAAGCCAGAGACGAAATATTTATCTTTATAATCAAATACTATTCAACAACCTAATGAACAAATAAGGATAACAATTATTAATGAAAAAATATTTATTTATTTTCATTGATAATAATAATTATTATTAACTTTCTTTGCAGCTATTCTTAAGTCTGTTAAGAAGGAGCCAAGCCTTACAGTTCTCTAATTTATTTTTATCATTTCACAAGTTTGTAGTTTCACATCAAACTCAAAATAGATTTATAATTGATAAGAGAGTAAGAGATATAAATATGATTCAATTTGTTGCTTAAAAGCGAAAAAATTATTTAAAATGCAATGAACTTGCATTTTGATACCTTTTCATGTGGTATAAGTTGTCCGATATTTTAATTATAATTAATAGTATTTTGAAGAAACATAATTAATATTAAACATAAAAGAAAAGATTATTGATTACTATAGTAATAATAACTTATCAGCCTTATGGTCAACTCCCATCCCATTTAATGTTCTGGTCATTCATTTATTGTTATATTGCATGTGTCGGCAAAAAGCAACACAAAAGTAGTATAAAGTTTTTAAAGAAAAGAAGAAAAATTGTTTGACAGTACAAAATACAATCAATTGTTGCGGTAAACATGCCTTCTCGAGTATAAGCATATACCTTATATGCATTCTTTGGCACGTTTTCTCACACTGCAATTAAGGTAAGTTGAAGGCAGGCTGACATCGATGCTTGAGATAAAGAGCAGAAACAGGTGATCTCACGGGCTTGTAATTGAATCAAATCGCGTCATAAAATCAGCGGTCTTTAAACATATAATTAAGTCGGCCATAAGCCATAAATCACTATTTTAGGGTCGGACAACGTTTAACGTGTTATGGCTACTAAAATCATTCATAAACCTTCACACTTAAACATCTGTATACTAAAAATGTTTACTTACCGCTATTTTTTACAATTGACAAAATGACTCCAAAAATTACTGATCCATAGCTCCGCATTATTTGCTATTTTTTCAGAAAATTCTTTTTCATCTTTTAAATCTATTTTTAGCAAACGTTCATTTTATAGCTCATAAAATCTTTTCCTATGTATTAATAAATTATTATTAATTACATTGTAAACAGCGTGTAATCTTAAACCATTTTTATTATTTAAAATTTTGAATAATTATTATTTGAAAGTTTTGAAAGAAGTGGGCGAAAAATGCTTATGCAGTCGATTTTTTTCACTTTTTTTTATCAATTGGTTCTATCAGTGATTGATAGCTATGTTAATGGGTCCGCCTTCACAACTTAAGTCTTATAGCTTTCATCGGTAAAGGTATTTACTTATTTTTTTAAGCTTCACTGGCACTCAGATCCACACTTGATGGAGTTGGGGACCCATGGAGTTGAGTCTAAAAACCCCTAAGGCTTCGCACCGTTTATCCGAATTCTTTTCACTCAAAAATTTCTTCATCACAAAGTGGTTCTCAGCTTAACCTAAAGAAAAGTTTCAAAAATTTGGCCAAAAAAGGTTAAGAAATTCATATTTTTGCTTATTATAAATAATTTTAAGCCATTTATTTATTTTTTATTTTTTTAAATATCCATTTAAATTAAAAATATATTTCAGTTTAAAAAATTTTCAATTTCAAGTTTAAGCGTAATTTACAATATTTTAAAACTGTTTATTCATTTAAATTAATCAACACAATAAAACTTAAATTTTGAGTCCTTTTTAAATTTTTGGATTTAATTATGTGTTGAATTGAGAATTAATTGAGTTTTATTTTTCAAGCAAATAGAATTCGATGAAACAGCATATGTAGAAAACTGTTTTCGATGAATGCTCTGTAAGACATAAATCACTTGTATGGATAGTTAGTTGGATTTTGATGCACACCTGTGCACGAAACTTAAGCCCAGACCAGCAATTATTGGTTGTTACGTACTTAATCTTCAGGTTTTAATTTATGGCAGCACACAATCACTGTAAAGTTTAGGCAACAAATAAGATTATCTTTCAAACATCTTTAAGAGAAAAAACTTAAGACAGTTTGAAGTAATGTTACCCAAACTTTTCAGATACTTAAAAGAGTAACACATTTATCGCTATTCATAATTTTTAGTGAATTGAAGAACTTTTTTGCTTATTATATCATTGACGTTGACGTTTGTCGTGATGATCGACAGTAATTGGTTTCTAGTAATAAGAATATTAAGAAAAACTTGTACAACGGTAGCTGCAAGTGTGTCACGATTAAGTGGTTGATGAACTTTTTAGTGTTCCCGACTGATGATGGTTTAGTGAGAATCTTCCTGTCAGATGCCTTGAAGTTCAAACTACAGACTTATCGCATCCGAAAATCATACATACCTTTAGGTCTGAGTGAGAAAATTTGTATTTTTATTTGAAGATTCAGCTAAGAATAGCATTTAGTTAGTTATTTAATTAATTTAATATTCATGAAAGCGAAGCAATGCTCTGAAAAATAATTTTTAAGAACTCACAAGAAGGGGTTGTTTCGCTTTAAGAATATTAAGCAAAATCTTTTAATCGCATAAAACTTTCATAGAGTTGAAAACTAATTGAAAGTCATATTTAAGTTAGTTGTTTATGATTCTCACTTATTTTGCAGATAATTTGTCTGATACATGGCTTGGGGCCATTTTATATTTTATTAATGATAAAAGTTTTCAAATTTAATTCAATTAAATTAAATATTATGACTTGAAAATGCAAATTCAACCCCGATTGATGGTTACCTCTGAATATTATGCACATTAATATACTTACAAATTCTTAACTTGTAATTACAGCAATACCTCATATGAATCAGTGTCGCTATATTTGTGCTTTAGGCTTATTTTTTTATTTTTCATATGAAAAAAACAGTAACAAACACCTGTTAACAGATACATAATTGGATGAGCGCTTTCTCTTAAATTACAGACAAAGCATTGCGATTGAAGGCAAAATTGGAGATAATATGCTTTAATTACAGTATTCAACGCCTACTTTGCATTTAAAGTGTTTTTTAGTTCTGCACAAAAACTTTTATTGAAAATTTTTTTTTATTGAAATATTTTTTTTTATTGAAATATTTTTTTAAGTCTCATATATCTACACAAATCTGATCTCTAAAGATCTGTACAAAAAGTAAATCAATTTTATGAAAAAAAACTTTTTTACAACTTTTGTTTGAAAGTTACAATACATACAGAATGTTATTGCACTTTATTTGTGCAAAGCTTGTTGTTTGCTGAATGACAAGTTAGTGGGGCTCTCAAATTGGGCACTCGTATAACAAAAGATGACTTATGCAGAACTACAATCTTTAGACAGGTTTATAGTTTGGCGATACCTTCGTTTTGATCCTTAAAAGTCACTTCTAACCTGTGAGCGCAACTTGAGATAACATCTTCAGGTGTTAGGAAATGAAAAAAAGAAAATAGTTATAAGTTTTCTTTTTAATAGCAAAATGTCATTTCAGAAATATACAGAAAGTATTATTGGGTCAAAAGCGCGTACACTTTTCAAAAGAGTGCAGAGCAGTAAAAAAATTCCGCAGCATTTCTAAAGAATTAAAACTGACACCAATTTCTATGGCAAGGATTAGTTTTTGTTAAATCAATAAATAAAAGGATAATGAATCACATAATAGCAGCAGAAAAAAGTGTTCAATTACTTCTCACTTAAGGCATCTGAGTTCTGGTATTTCCGGTATTTTATATCTCTAGACATAAATTATAAATTATGGATCAGGTTTCAGATCATTTTGAGCCATCAATTCACTTAAACATTGGGTCTTTTGAAAAGTTTTTTCATTAACACTTAACTAATGGTAAAAAATGTGAATTCTATCTAATACTATATAAACAAAAGGATGTCCTCTGATTTCACTGTTTTTCTTTTTTCACTGTATGGTTCAGCTCATGAGCTTTTTGAACATGTTTTTAAATTGTCGATCGATTAGAGAGTCAATACTGTAGCGCCAGATCGAGGCTTTAGTCCTCATCTCAAACTAGTGCTGCAGAACTTCCAGCAATTGAAGTGTTTTGCCTAAAAACCCATTTCAAGAAATGAGCTGTTTTTGAGGCGACAGTTCAATTGTTTATTCCAGACTCTAATTTATTTATTATTCAATAAAAGCACTGAAAATGATGGTTTGATAAAACTTGAAAAAACCGAATTTAAGAATAAAAATTCTAATGATAATGAAAAACTGTATCAATACTGCAAACATAAGTTCAGTATTTTTAAGATTAAAATTCTATAAAAGTTTCAAATTATGTTTAATTAAGCATTCAGTAGCATAACAATCAATATATAAATAATTATCATTTCTCGTAATCTTCAAGGATTTTGAGTCTAGATCAGGATCTCGATTGAGTGTTAACTTTCAAAAAAATGAACCACTGGTTTAAAGCTTAGTTGACTTAGATTTTAAAAAAGTAAAAATAGAAAATTATGTAATTATGAATTTAGTGGTGAGAAAATCTATTTTTAATGTATTAATTTTATATAACTCACGAATTAAGATTTGAATGATGTGAATACTAATTACTATTTCTCAATAGCATAAGTCCCTTATTTTAATGCATTAATTCATTTAAATTTTGTTCTTTTATGTAATATCTGTGAGTAAAAAATGAAGTAATTAATAATTTTTCTGTTGTTAAAAACTGAGGTATTTTTCATGTTTAAATTTAAAACTCAGTTTGTGGTGAGTTCAAAGGTGAATCGCTTTTATCTTCTTCTGAATAGAAAAAGAAGAAGTAGTAAATCATTATTCAATTGATTGCTGAATTTAGGCCGATCTTAACTTTTAATAAAAGTTCACTTAATTTAAGTTTTCTATTGGAAAAACGCCTCTTTTTCTGCCTTATAATGGATCAGTTAATCAATTAAATAGTTTTGAACCATCAGATTCTTCTTAGAAATAAAACTAAATAATAAGAAATGATACTTAATCTTAACATTTAACAGATGCTGTTGAGGTAAACATCAATTTTGTTAGTTAGAAGTCTACGAGGTTTTCAATTTAGTGTAAATCCATTTACGGTAGTTTTAAAGATAAGACTCGATTAAATTTGAATTTTAAACTAACTTTAATTTGAAAAAAATTCAATTCAATTATTCGAAACGATATTCAAAAATTTGTGTTATTTTAATGAAATTGACACTCAATCTCAACTTAAACTCACTCTAATATTAATGTCAAAGCTTCTCAAACAGTAATAATTGAAACTTAAACTAATAAATGCAATCAATTCTTTCAGATCTATATAATATTGTTATAAAAAATAACTGCAAAAAATAAATTTGATTTTACATTAAAACAAAATTCACTCAACAAACAAATAAATAACTTGAAGACGCCTTAAATAAAATAAAAAATTAAATAACTTAGATTTCAAGGGAATTCTTTAAAAATTAGATTTTTTTGAAGGAAAAATTATATCATTTAAAATATCAAAACGATCTCAAATTTGAAAATTCATAAGCATTTGGAGAGAAAAAATAAAAATTTATTTACTCAGATCATTACAGATAACAGGCTCAAAAATGAAACACATATATTGAAGCGTTATAGAGGGCTTGGATATGATGTGTGGATGTGATATCAGTAGGAAACTGAAAAAATAAGTTTTCTTCATCAAAAGTGTCAAAACCTTAAACTTGTAATAAATATGATATAATTATAGTATAAACTTTATTTGATTTATACAACATTTGAAACTTCGTACAAATTAGTGAAGAATTTTTAAGATGTTATCGTAGGAAAAAGATAAACGCTTAAGAATATATCTTAGATTTTCCACAGTTAGCTCACGAAATGTTAGCAGTGAACTAATTTATTTGATAAGTTCTAACACAAAAAATTAATACTAAGAGAGTTACAGAAGCCAAATGTCTTGTGGCAGAACTCGGTCTAAATAATTCAATATTTAAGGTTCACTTTGTTTGCGACTTTCAATTATTTATTTCTTAAACTCAACCGTTATTCTCAAATGTAAGTTATTTTGAAAAATAAAATTTAAATTTTTTTTGAATACTTTGAAAGAAAGAATAATTAGCTAATAAGCAATAATGATTAGAAAATACATCAAAGTCTAATTGATAAATTACTTAATTTCTAACTCTAAACTCTTTAAAATCTATTTTTAATTTTTTTTTAAACAGAGTCCTATATAATTATTAATTATTGCTAATAATACAACTCTGTACTGTATAAGCACAGACTCTCAAATTATTTGATCAAATAATTTAATTTTTGTCAAATAAAATTATTTGACTAAATGATATCAAATAATTTCAAATAATAGCAGAATTTTTCAAATAATAACTATTAATTTCAAATAATAACATATAATTTCCGCAAATTTCAGTAAAAATTTTAAAGAAAAATGCCTAAAACCCATAGATGTCTCCCTTCAACAGTCATTATTTTAAATATTAAACAAATTAATAGTGAAATAATAGAAAATAAATGTGTTATAAAGTCTTAAAAGATAGCCTATGTTTACACACATATAAGCCTTAAATAAAATACAAACCAACAGAATTGGCTTAAAGTTAACTATAATTACAATTAACAATCTGTAATATTTGGTCGCCAAATATCTGGAGTCTGGTTCAAGCCATTGATAGGCACAGGTATAGTATTTTGAATGCAATTTAAACCTAATTCTTATCCTGAAATAAATTTTGAAGCAGAAAAAAATTGAATTCAGTGAATGTCTAGTGTTTGTCAATCTCTATGTGTGTACATTGGATTATATTAAATAAAGTAAGAATCGGGAAATAGTAAAGTTATCTGCAATTATGCAATGCATATAAAACATTGATATAAAGCAACGCTTTTCAAACTGTGGGCCAGTCGCCCCTTGGGGCCATGGAATAAAAGAAATTAACATTAGCTTCTATGGAAAGGGGCCATCGATGATTTAATTTTACATTGAAATTCGGTCTAAGGTGGCTACAGAACAAAAACCAATGATATAAAGTACTATAATAGATGTGTTTATGAAAAGTTTGCAATAATGTATTTGAAAAAATTTAAATAATTCAAGTTTTTTAATGTTTTATCATAGAAAAAAAAATTAAATGATTTTAATTAAAAAAAATAATTTTAAACAAATACTCAAATAATTTGGGAGTCTGTGTGTATAAGCTGTCAAATAATTGGCTGCCTGTTAACAATCAATTATAAATAATTAATAATTTATAAGAAGGATTGTGCTATTGATATGTAATGAAAGGCCACAGCGAAAGTGAACTGCCATTGACTGTTGTCTGCCTTGTTTTTCAATATTGTTAATGTGCTGATGATCTTAAAGATAAATTACAGTCACTTACACGTTGAACAACAGTTAAATAATTAAACTTAAAAACGTTTTTTACCTTTAAATGATAATAAAAATCAAAGCATTTCATGAGAACTATATTTATTGACCAATTTGTAAATTTAATGCTTTGAAAATATAATCCACTTTTGAAAAAGAATTCGGATTTCTATGACTGATTAGAGAAAATTTTATTAACTTTCTTAACAATTTGTGACACTTTAAATGCATTTATATTTATTTGATCACTTGATTTATCATAATTGATATAATAACTAATTCAATGAATTAAATTAATCTTTCAAAAGAGGCCCAAACTGAGCAAAAATCAAATTTTGCTATAAAGTACTGTTCAGTACAGTGTATCTTAAGATTTTTAAATTGTTAACTTCATGAAAACACAGCTTATTTGTAATTAATTGAAGTCTTAAGACTAGAGATTCAATTTTGAGACTAAATAAATCATTAATCATCCATAAAATAAATGAAACTAAATTCTAAGAAAAACTCTTTCTAATAGTTACACAGCTCTGACTTAGAGTTAAAAAGAATTATTATACGGCTGTGAGGGATATAATCGACAAATCTAGTCATGAATTGACTGAATGTCACGTCTAGTGAAGCCTTTCCATTGTGTTTGACTGTATATATTAGAAGCATATCATTGTAAAGACCACACATATTCATGCTATTAACAAGTTGAGCCTACTCTCCAGGATGATGTTGAAAGAACAATAACTTTGTACGATTGTTACTTTCAAAAAGGTGTGTTTGCAGTGCAGCATTTAAACACTTGAAAACCAAACATGTTTCCCATTGTTGACCAGCTATTGTCGAGAATGCATCGGCGCCGCACTCCGACAGTGTCCAAAACCCCATCAATAGTCAATAGTCACCAATGTTTGAAATGGTCAAGAATTGAGAGTACTATTTACTGACATCAAGTCAGTTACAAGAGGTGCGATTCTTCTTTCATTGAGAAAATAAAGAAAAATGAAGAAAAGATTGAAAGCATGATTGTATGTCAAGTGAGTTTATCACATTTGTTGAATTTTTTCGAGGGTTCAACTCATGTTTATTGAATCCAATTTCAGCGAATTTTTTCTTTTTTAGTTTATCAAAAGTATACCTTTGGGACAGCTTTTCTCAAAATTTCAAAAACTGGTCGACTTTCAAAGACGATATTTTCAAGAAAAAATATTCGTCAAAGTATTTAAATATAATTTTTCTTTTTGAAAAATAGCATTAAAATCAACAGTTTGGTTATTATAGGTTATGTATTGAAAGATAGAGTAATTTTAATCTGATTCAAATTCAAATTGAGTTATCCCAAAAATTTATTTAGATAACATTATATGTTTCTTGTGTTTTCCATAAAAATCTTAGATAACCAAAGTCATGCTCAGAAATTTGAATATCTTTAACATTTTAACATTTGATACTTTATTGATTTCAAAAATTACAGAGATATTAATATGTGAAAAGTAATTTCATTTTTAACTCTTGCTATAAAAATAATTCTATACATTTAAGTCAGTGAAGAATATAAATTCATTTTGTTGAGGCCTATCATCAGCTTGACTTAGCTTTTTAGGCAGTTTTTAGCCTGAGATTTGAGCCTTTGCTTGATCTTAAACTTATATGGAAAATGAATATACAGTATAGACGCTTATAAACGCTTATAAACTTAAATAATTTAAACATTATCTAAGTATTAAACACCAGTTAACATTAATGAACAAAAGTCTGAGAATACAAATATGCAATTAATTACATAAATTAATTTTTAATTGAGAGTAAAATGAAAACTCATCGTAAATCTATGGATAGATTTCAAATCAAAATTGGCCTGTAATTGAAGACAAAAACAATTTTGAAGAATTGTTTTAAAGATTCGACGAATGTTTGTTCAACGAAAGTGATGGCAACAATTTGGTTCTCTGTTCAGTTGTCACCACGAGGTGCTATTGCCCTTTAGAGACCGCATGTCGTGCGTCAAGTATATGATATACTTGCATTCTCCTGAGCTCTAACGAAAAGAATGTCATGAATATATTTTGAGACTAGTGTGAGAGCGAGAACCCCTATCGGGAGAGCTGTCGCACTGCTGGATATCAACACACGGAAAAATGAGGCTCGAAGAGTACCTGAAACGAGTATATGTATTAAAAGTGGGTCTTTTTTATTGCAATTCCAGTCGTGAAAAACGGATCCAAACATTTTCCAAATATAATGTTTGAACAATAGGTGCGGCTATGAGTTCATATCGTGGTTAACGCATTCGAGGTATCAAATACCTCACTTCCATCGCATTCCAATTGGTATCAAATTTGCCTCAAAAATGAGCATTGTTTTCGACCACACTATTGTTGCCGAACATTATTTTTTTGTGAAATAAACCAAAAACCAGATAATATAAGTTATTTAGTGCGTAAATACCCTTACTTTCGAGTTAGCGCAATGTGCTATTATTTATTGATATTTTTAATCTTTTTCTCAAATATTTATTTAAATAAAATTTATTTTTTATAATAATAAATCTAATTAAGCAAACTTTCACGAATCTGATAATATTCTGAATTAATTATTTGTTCACTTATTGATTGTAATGTTTAACTAAAAATGAGAAATAATGTAAAAATAATTATTAGTTTATTCCTTATTTTACATGAAATGAAATTATTAATGAAGAGCATTGGTTAGCCTAGGTACCTGATTCGGCTATGCTTTTCGAAACTAGGCTCAGGCTCCAAATTCAGAATGTTGAGCCTTAAGAGTCTGTGTGCAAAACTTCACAGAAAACTGTGATTATATGATATTCTGTATATTATTGTTTCTCTTAAAGGATACAAATTTTTGCGCACCATTTGCTGCGACCGAGAAAAAGTTGGCATTAATACATGTCATGTAGTTTATTAATGGAGGGTATAATTTTTTGGTATTCTATGAGTGAAACCCTAATACTTTACGTTTCTAATGACAAATATATACAAAACATAGTCTAAAAATAATTCACAAATCATATGACTTTCGTTTAAACAAAACTATCAATCGGACTAAACATAAAGAGGAATTTGCATTATTTTTATTTATTTTTTAACTTTAAAAATGATAAACTCAGTAATTTTATGCTTAACCTTAGTGTCTAAGATTCAGGCTCAGGCTCTGTTTTCGAGCCTATGCTCTTCATCAAAAATTATTAATGATTATTTCAGAATTTTAATAAGTATAAGAATAAAATAAACTATAGATTAATTACTTTTGCTTAACATTGTATGCTAAGCAACAATTTTTCTGTTTCATAAATACAAATGATTTAAAAATAAAATCATACTTAATAAATGATTAATAATAAATGCAAAGTTCACTCATTATATTGAATAAAAATTTCTAATCACTCAGTACTTGATGTGAAAAATTGAATACTTTTATGAATCATTCATTATAGTCTACTTTAGTGATGTTTCGCTTTTCGAAAACGAAACATCACTAGTCTACTTAAATATACTGTATGTTTGTTTTGTGGATAAGTTCATATCTTATAAGTCTCTTAATATTTATATAAGAAAAAGTTGTCTATTATACTGATGTATTAGATTAAAGATTGACAAAATAGATTTTAATTGCTTAAAGTGTTTGTAGTGAAGCACTCTATTTATATAATTCATATTTATCTTGAAGTGTATTTGTAACACATATCTCGTTGAGTTGATTTCCTGTGATAAGAATGGTTACACTTCGTTTGTTCAAAATTCAGAACCAAAGAACTCATAATTTCTAAGTCAAAACTTATTCATAGTAATGTTTAGATGAAGTCATTATCTAAATGACTATTGCTTTCAATTATCAAATAAGTCTGAAACTAATTATTTTCGGAGTGTTTTCTCATATATCCAAAAATATCAATTGATTTTATAAATTAAATAATGTTTTTTCATGAAGTCCTAACATTTTTCTTAAACTAAAATTAAAACTGGAGAATAAATTCAAAGGCGACTAAACATTATTTTTAGATATTGTTTAAAATAATTCAAAATAAGATCAGATTATATATCAAAAACTTGAGAAACAAGCTCCAGGGTTGTCATGGACTTGTGGAAAACCTAAAATCCCAGAGATTTCAGGTCAAAGCTAGAGATCTGTCAACAGTTTTCTTGTTGGAGATTATTTTCTCCAACAAGAAAACTGTTGGAGAAAATCTGTCCTTCAGTAATCTTAACAAATATCAAATCATTACAAAAGAACGAAAATAAAATGATTGTATAATTTATTCAAAAAGGGAAACCCGTCTAATAATAGCTGTTTTAAAAATTGTTAATTTCTGTTATTTTACGTTTAGAAAGAATAATGTATTCCATGTATTCTAATATAGCATAGAAATCCATATAAATAAGAGAATATGATATAAAAAGTGAGATTCAACTAATTTGAATTTAGATGTTTTAATAGCTGAGAATTTAGCTCAAAAGTAATGAACCCGTAATCATAATACAAAATCGATTATCGAGCACAAAGAGTAAATTGTGTTCACATCGCCTTGACCTCAACTTAAGCATTGAAGTGGTCTCAATGCGATGAATAGGCGCTATCTCGCAATCAACTGCCACTTATAGTTTTCATAGGTTTTGTTTACTCAATATTATGTATGATTGTTATAGAATTATAAGCGGAGCTGTTTTGTGATAGCTATTCGATTGTTGATATCGAATAGACAGGTGTTTACTGGCTCACAGTCCTTCTCATTCATATGAAAGGTGGGGTAAATATTAATATACCGATAATGAGATTTGGATAGGAAAATAAATTGAAGCTTTCAATCTTTGAGCACATTCTCAATGATAGGCGATTACAGTAGAACTTCACGCCATATCTCTAACAAAGTGAGTGCTGCTACTGAAAGTCTTACGAGCCCTTATCCTAAAGCTTTACCTGTTATGAGCCATTATCTCATTAAGACACTAAAAAACTGTACCGCCGACATCAATGTACACATGACGGCGCCTGATCTCTTGTCTAAAAGTACTCAACTTAGCATTATTGTGGCGCCATTTAAGAATTAAGACATTTGATGATACTATGGATGTGATACCAATGTGTATTTTATTTCATACTTATATATTCTATATTATTCGAGGGGATAGGGATAAGGAGCTTATGAATCATTGCAATAAGCTTTATATTGTTAAATAAGCATCTGATGGCTAAACTATTTATTGTTTATATTAGAAGTTTTTTTTCAATACTAGTCATCGAAATCGTGTACCGGTATTTCCGTATTCCAACCGGTTATAAGAAATCAATATCTATATCTACGGTATAATTATACAGTTATTTTTCACTCTTTTGAAATGAACAAATTTTACTTGCATTTACACTTTATTTTAGAAATTGGTGTCTGTTTTGACGCTAATGGCTCTTATTTGAAATCAATAATACTTTTTATGCTTATTTGCTTTTTTGAAAACCCAAACGCGCATAGAATTAGATTCTAACTGATATGCATTAAATAAAGCCTTGTTTAGCACAAAGAATAAAAGGTTTCAAAACTAAAATAAATTATCTGAATATGAACCGAACCATCGGTTTATAAAAGATACAAAAATCCTGACCACTAATTAAATATAAGTAATTCATAAAATGATATCAATAAGTCTGTATTGCAATCTGTCAGGAATGCTATTTAACTAACTTCGAGGGAGGCCTTCGTTTTTGCGATACATCTTCAAAAATGAGTACAATATCACAATATTTCTATCGGCGGCGATAAAAACAACAGCTTGAATACAGGAAGTGTTTGAGAAGCAAAGGTGAGAGGCTATCACAGTGCTGGGTCGTCATCACTTTCTCAGTCAGTTTCTATTGAATGAATTTCAAATCAATAATTACTCGATAACATGCATTGTTTGAGAAACAGTACTGAACAGTACGACAAACAGAACAAAATCTAATATTTGTATTAAAAATAGCGAATGCATAATACGATTGTCAGATGATTTATCATTATTAATCGTTATAATTTTGTATCTGTCATTTTTTAAAGCATTTTTAACTATAAACAAAATTTCATATAATCTCTGATTTATTTTTTATGTGTTTTTTTTATGTGTTTTGAGTTTCTTTTATTGCACAGCACGGTAACTGTATTAACTGTATGTTTGATAAAAACAATTAAAGAATTTGAATAATTAGCGAATTTGATACCCAAAAAAGTTCTTATCAAATGATTGCATAAATACAGTATATGGAAGTTCCATAATATGGAACATTAAATTATTGATTGGTTGAGCGAATATCATATATTATTGTATTTGCGATAACAACTCTTCACTTTAAACAGTCATTTGACTCGCATGAGAAACTCGATGATCAGTTTAGTGTTTGAGCATAACTGTATTCAAATCAAGTTATATAGCATTAGAATAGAAAGTGCGTTATTATTAATCATATAAATGTTTATTTGTTTCAATTTTTTGCAAAGCTATACATTCCTCATATATTAAACATTAACACAAATAGATTATATCAAACAAATTTTGATTATTGTTTTTCTTAAAACCATTTATGAATAAATGATTTAAAGTTTATTTATTTAACACAGAGAACAGTAATCATTAATTTGTTGTTGAGTTGAAAATTAATTTGCAAATTGAAAAAATAGTATTTATTCGCATATATTGTGACTCGAGATAAGACCAGTTTACTTGTACTCTACAGTATGTTAAAGACTTGTAGGTAAAGTCACCTAAAATTAGCTTTCAATTTAACAATCAAAAGAAAATTTAGCTCTAAAATGAATGAAAGCATTGTCATGTAAACTGATAGGTTTTGGACGCTTATCATCCATTAGCGAGACTTTTTGTTTATTTTCATCTTAAGTCGTGCCAATTGTAAAAGTATCA
>JAQGAM010000195.1:0-15471 GCA_034697665.1 Nanhermannia comitalis
AATGAACTCGAAGACAATGTATTTAATGGCATCAGATTTAATAAAATAACGATACAAGAAGGGATTAATTTGACAAATTATTGTTGACTTGGCCTAAAAACAATACAAGTGACAATTTTTTGCATATGCTTCCATTGAATACAGTGTCACACAATAAAATTTAAAGAAATCTTTATCTAAACAGAACATTCGAAGTTAAAAAGCAATTTTTAAAGCAAACTAAGATCACATCCTTGAAAGGGAATTAAAATAATGTTTGTGTAATAAAGACTCAGCTGCAAAGATTTCTTTGATATTCACATAATATTATATAAGATATAATAATTTAATGAACAATAGTCTGATTCACGAGTAAAAGTACAGTAATTGCACAATAAACGAAATTTTGTTCATTTTATCTAAACGTAAATTAAAAGATAGCAAACACTTAAAAACATGACTTAATTCCCAGAACAAATGTATATAAATATTGATTTGAAAAGATTTCAATCAAAACAGAATTAAACAATAAGAGAAATGACTGTTTCATTATATTGTTCGGCATTAATAGTTGCCATCGCTCTGTTCAGCGAAACTGATTGTGCGGACTATAAGCTCGTATGGAGTGATGAGTTCAACGGCACTGAAATCAATGAACACGACTGGAAGTTTGATATGGACTGTTTGGGTATGTGTTCAATACGTTCAATACGAGTAATACTTTGTAATATAAATTAATTGAATTGAATTGAATTGAATTGAATTGAATTGAATTGAATTAAGGCGGAGGTAATAATGAACTGCAATGCTATACAAAGAGAAAAGAAAACGCGTTTACAAAAGAAGGGCATTTAGTGATTCACGCGATTCCTGAACAATATGACGGTCACTCTTATACCTCATCCCGACTCCATCTTAAGCACAGAGGCTGGACATATGGCAAGTTTGAAGCGAGAGCTAAAATGCCAAAAGGAAAGCACTTATGGCCCGCCATTTGGATGTTTCCTCAGGACACTGTCTTCGGTACGTGGGCTGCGAGTGGAGAAATCGATATCGTCGAGTACAGGGGGCAGAGAACTAACCAAATTCAAGGAACTATTCATTATGGAGGTTATTGGCCGCACAACAAATGGAGTGGAAGCGGAGAACTTAACTTCACCACAGATTTTAGCGCAGATTTCCATACATTCGCATTAGAGTGGGATCAAAATCAAATGGTATGGACTCTCGATGGAAAAGAGTTCCACAAAGAAAACATGAAAAAAAGCTTTTATTCAGGAAACGGACCCAATCCTTATACTAAAGACGGCGAACCATTCAATCAAAACTTTCAATTTATTCTAAATATTGCGATCGGCGGCGGATTCTTTCCCAACAATGTTTACGGCGGTCTCACTGTCGATGACGCCAAAGCCTGGGAAAAGCCTACGATGGAAGTGGACTACGTTCGCGTCTATCAAACTGCAGAACAAACCAAAGCCAATGAGAATGTCTAATAAATGAATAAATTTGAATACTTTTTCTTTCCAAATGTTGTTTTATTTTTATATAAATTAGTATTTCTTTTAAATTATAAGCAATTATATGATTACTATATCTACAGTTTTGTAACACAATAATCAAAGTATAAGATAACTTATAGATATGATGTTCAATCAGTACACAGAATGTATTATCTTATGATAAAAATTACAAATAAATTCACAAAACATTAATAAGAAGAAAGAGTTGAATGTTTTAATACATATAAACGTAAACTTTTGTGAAACTATTTAATCAAATCTGAAAAAACTCATTTAATAGCATTTTTCTCTGTTCTTCAATATTTGTAAGTCTGTCTGATAGTGTGGACCACCTATTCATGAGCTCTTCAGTATCGTCCACATTAAACGCATTAAAGGTATTGAAAAATGCATCAAATCGTGCGATCATTTCATTTATTACTTGAATCCTTCGGTCTGTAATTGATTTCAACAGTGGTTTGACTTCATCTGTAAAATGAACTCCAATTTGAATCATTTGTAACGATTGATTCATATCTTCCACAACTATCTCTTCCGATACCACCAACTCATGTCTGATCGTTTGGAGTAATAGTCTTTGCAATACCTCTGTCTGTAATCACATCCCAACAAATGGGACACTCATTGCATTCATTAACACAATCTTTTGTCTCATTTTTCTCAACAGAATCTGTTTCTTGTGATTGCATTTTATTATCTTTTAACTTAAATTCTGATTACAATTACTTTATTATTAAATTATTGTTTTGTGTCTAATGTTTATACGAATAACACTTTTAAGTATTACAGTAATAGAAAAACGTCTCAAACGATAACTGATTATAAAATCTGATACAGTATTACAGTTTGAAAATCATAAGCTTATTATACATAATGAGTAGCGAAGGATAGGGGCAGTGGTCATATGCCCCCCAACTCTAATTAAACGTTAATTAATTTCATAAAAGCTTTATTGTATTGTATTCTTGAGCTTGAATTGCATGAAGTCATTGAAATAAAAGCTTCTATTTTTATACAAACTGTAAAACCCGCTGCAATTGACTAAAAAATTACTATGTCTTAAGATATTTTATGTTTCTATGTTTGTGCCCACCACTCATTTTCTGGCTTCGCTACTGTACATTATGTAAAGCAGTGATTGAAAAAACAGTACCAATGTCATGGAATGGTATTGGAGTGGTATTAAAAAATTTTCAGTGGTATTGATAATTCATTTTTATTTTTTTCAATCACTAATGTTAAGCACTGTTTGGCACTAAAATAATAGAATAATTTTATTATATTAGTCTCTGATATCAGTCCCAAAATCTTTTAAGACTTTATTCTAATGAAAGACGAAATTGCCATTAGTTTCCAAAAAAGCAATGGACTGATCACTGGTCTAAACGATACAATACTATTCTTGAAAGAGCAAGAAATATAAAGTTTGAGTCAAATATTAAACACATTATATTTGTCTCAATTAAGTATAAGTTTGCCCTCAATTTAATTAACTAAAGCTCTACCAGAAAAATATCATTTTATTTAAATTTGTTTTACGTCTTATTTACTTTACATAAGAACAGAAAGTGCTGTCAACTGAGCTCTATATTTATCAAATGTTTTAGAAAATAGTTTTACATCTTATTACTCAAAGACTGCTTAACGATAACCAAAGAATTGTTTTAATCTATGGACAGGAGAACGAAAGCACAGGAAATATATCAAAAGTTTTATCGAGACATCGAATATGTGAGATATACAGGTAAGTAAAGGGTCGGGTAAATGCATGTCTTTGCTTATAGTTATGGTAGTCATCGACTTAAAAGTTAAGAATATGCGTCAATTTTACATAAATTAATTAATTAACAGATAATTAGATCACTTGTCATAAGTTTTTAAAAGTTTTTAATATATTTTTAGACGTATTTTATGAACAAATCAAATGTTTTTTCGCAATGTTTTAGAAAGAGTTTAATTAAAATATAAATTATTGTAAAACTTGATTAAAATTAAAATATAATTAATGATAATTCAAATCATAGTTTAATATAACGAGAAATGGAACCAAATATCAAAAATGAGGAACCGATTAGTGGTCAACAAAAAGATGAGATAATTATCGGAACCGAAGAGAAAGTAAACAAAAGCAACGATTTATTAAAAGACATAAATTTGGTTCAAATCAACGATTTATTGACTGAAGAAAGAAATAATTCAAACAATGACTCAAACAATAAGCAGAAGAATAGCTCACAAACAAAATGTAATTATCATTAAATGCATTCATTATTCTGTAATTTTGTTTATCAATAGTATTGATATTTGTTTTACAATAAATGAATTAATATTTGTATACAATCACTGAATGACAGCTAATCCTAAGTCTGAGTCCAATCGTCAAAACCGGACATTTGTTCAGATATTGCAAGAAATGTTTCCGCAGCGAAACGCAGTCCGATATGTAGAAGAGGGCCGTTCAGGACCCGCACATTCGCCTCTGTTCTGTATCGCAGTCCACGTGAATGGTCTTATATTTCACGGTACTTCGCGGACAAAGCAGTCGGCACGACATGAGGCGGCCAAACATGCGATCCATTACCTGACAGATGAGAGAAACAGAGTTAGAAACAGACCTACACTTCAATTGAGAAGACATGCCTATAATCACAGATATGAGCCATACTCTACTCGATATCAATCTCAAGCTTATGATCAGTTCAACAATTATGGAGATCACAGATTCGCACAACCGTTCGGTGAATTTCCATATGAAGAAGAATTAAGATATGATTTGGATTATAGTAATAGATATGAAAACACATTCTATGACGAGCACTACATTAGAGACAGACCGCTATTGAATTACAGAGAACCGTGTCCTTTAACTCTACCTCCGGTCAGAGCTGACTATCACTATCCCTCACCTCCTCGTCAACCAAATGAACCCTCGCTTTCACAACCTCTGAATACCTCAACAGCCGCCGAATCTTCGAGTTTTAATTCAGGATTAAATAAAAGTAGTGATGACTTTACAGTTGACGATTATAATGACGATAATTTCGTTGAATTCAAAGAATATTCTGATGAAAAATCAAATGAAAATATGGACGACAACGATGATGAAAAACAATCAGTCCCTAAAGTGCTTAATATTAAAAAAGAGCGAATCATTTTGCGCGTAATGAGTGAAACGCCGGTTCATCAAAACCCAGTTTCAGTGATACATGAGTTACATCCGGACGCAAAATGGGTACCAATAGAATCAGAAAATACTAATAAAAGGCATTCAGTTATGTTCAAAATGAAACTTCAATTACCGGTCGCTAATGAAAGCTTTACGGGTTCGGGTCGTACCAAAAAGTTAGCCAAAGCTGAGGCCGCATCCAAAGCATTGCTACAGATGTATAATATTTCGCTAAATTCACAAAATTCTGACAATCCTGAGAGTTATGTGCCTCAGAGTACTGTACAGATAGCTCAAGAACCTCTCTTTTTAAAACAGGTATACATTTGAATTGATTTTTATTCATAGCTCTTCTCATATCTTATAATTCTGTGACTTAAGGACATCGCCAACAGAATCGGTTTTGCAGTTATGCTTAAATGCAATGAAGTTTGGGATAAATTGATTGAAATTAAAAAATGGACTGTTCTCTCGGGAATAGTACTCACAGATGAAACGGATATTAATTTTGTTGATGTTATTTGTCTGACGAGTGGTACTAAATGTGTGAAAGGGGACTGTCTTTCTATGAATGGTTATGCGCTAAATGACTGTCACGCGGAAGTGTTGGCGAGACGTTGTTTTCTTCATTACCTTTATCTCCAAATTGAGAAAATAATCGAAAATAATTTTGAAGATAAACCAGAATTTATTTTGGAGCGAAGGCCAGACACGTACGGCTTTCGGTTGAAGAAAAACATAAACGTTCACCTGTTCATAAGCACTGCCCCGTGTGGCGACTCCAGAGTTTTTAGTCCTAAAGAAGAAAATGTAAGAAATTATCTTAATTTTGATATTTTTAAATATTGTGATTATAATAAAATTTAAAGGAAAGCGATGCGCATCCAAACCGAGTCACAAGAGGAGTATTGAGAGCCAAAATAGAAGGCGGGGAGGGAACCATACCTGTCAAGAGAGAGGCTATACTCACTTGGGATGGAATACTTCAGGGCCACCAACGGTTGCAATTTATGTCCTGTTCTGACAAAATATCTCTTTGGAATGTCGTCGGAATACAGGTTTAATTTACTATTCATTAATTGTTTTTTAATTATTGTCATAATTTTGATTAAAGGGCGCTCTATTGAGTCATATAACAGAACCCATATATTTGGAGAGTATAGTTCTCGGATCGCTTTTCAATTACGAGCATTTGATTCGTGCACTTCATGGAAGACTAAACCTTAACTTTGATTCAAATTCACTTAAATCACTGCCCGAAACGTTTCGACTCAATAAGTCTAAAGTAGCAAAATGTCAATTAAAAGAAGATCTCACCCGACAGGTATGCAATTGGTTTTATTAAATACTCTAATTTTGATTTTAGTAATGGCTTTGAGCGGTTTGAGTACTGTTGAAAATACGAGTTAATGATAGATTTGCGAGAACTTACTTTTGAATAAATAATAAGACAGAAAATATTAAAAATAGTAAAGAAAACTACAAATTGGTTGTTTAGTTCTTTTCGTGTTTTCACTGCTTTCTTGATATAAATTATATATTTTTAAAAATAATATTATGACTGATTTGTTACCAGAAAGAGTTTCAACAACTACTGCACCACTCATTCCATTCTAAGTTTGTTTATAATAATTATATTAAAATATGTTAATTAATAGCTAACCAAAGCTCCTCCGTATGCAATAAATTGGATTAAGTTTGATGATAAACCAGAAGTGATCGCATGTGACAGCGGACGCATTCATATAGAAGGAGGTGTTTCACGATTGTCAAAGCGTTCTTTATTCGCACGATTTTGTTCACTATTGGGCAGAAACGCTCCAACTTTGCCGACCTGTTCATTAGGACATAACATTCCTGTTATATATAGAGACGGAAAGACTGCTTCACAAGAATATCAAAGAGCAAAGACTCAGTGTATGCAAACATTTCACGAACAAAATCTCGGAAATTGGATACAAGTTCCGTCTGAAATAGATTTGTTCAGACTCTGAGGTTTGCTCTTAAACATTATTATTATGAAAACAGATTTTGACATCTTTTGGGATTCTTCCGCATCACTTCTGATTAATTTTTAGTAATATTTTTCATTTGATTTTAAAATTTTAATTTAATTGATGTCAACCATTGGTTCCGAATTAGTGTAAAACAAATATAAATATTTATTTCGATTATAGTCCGTATTTTTGTTAAGATTTTCCTGTATTATAATATATTTGATTTATTATACTTTGATCTGAATTTATTTTATCAAAAAGTAAATGCAAAAAATTGATGACTGATATTGAGCTCAAATATTAAGCGGTTTGAAACTTAAAAGTTTTAATCAAATATAATAGCAATGAAAATAATACAATCTTTTGACGCTTAAAATTCAAATCTATTCGATATATTAATAAAAAGCTATAATAAAGTTGTTTGTCTTGAATAATAACTCCTTCGACGCAAACAGAAAACAGCTGAAGAAATAATTGAAAAAGAAATTATAGGTATTATGAGAAGTAAACTCAATATTTGCCATAAATTGAATACATTTGTTGAGCACTTATGAGGATAAAAGACATAATAATGGCATTCATTTCTCAAGTGAGGGATTACAATGAACGGCAACTTTTTCATTAATTCAGTTTGATTTTGAGTACACTTTTCTTCCGCTGCATTAATCCAACACTTGCCGAGAGCTAAGAGACCACAGCATCTGATATTAAGCGGCAAACCATTGATTGTATCCGTTTTATAATCTGCTAAAATTTGTCGACCCGTTTGATTGGCCTTTTGATTACATGCGGAAAATTGACTGTTTATTAGTGCCAAACAATGCACTATTGCTGTGTATTGTCTTAAATCATCAAATGATGAGTAGTTGTGAGCGATTTTGAATGAATTTGCAAACAATACAAAACAGTTTATAACAAATAATACTTTTAATACTTTAGGAAAAAACATTTTGCATAAAAACATTTACATTCAATTAAAGCTGAAATGCTGTCAATTATCACATTATTAAAGCTTAAAGTTTGAGTTTTGCGAGTTTAGTAAGCATTACATTCAATAATGGAATTAAGGAAAAAGTAATCAAATTTCCAAAATCTTGTATACCTGTAAGCAAAACACAGACCTTGGGTTGTACTGTATCATCACTATTGACATAGACATCACGCTAGGAGTAGAAAATAATATTAAAGTCAACACTGAGTTATACATATCAATGAAATTTTATGTTTCTTTTAAATAAATGCCTGAGTTGTGATATTGAATGTCACCCTATTTTCTGGTTTTCTGGATTTTCCCCTTTAGATAAAATTAATTGAATAAAATGCAGTTAATTATAATGGTTATGATGTGAACCCATTCCACTTGAAAGGTATTCGCATTCATTTTCATTTAATTAGACAATAAATTTCAATTCACACATAATGACTGACATATATTTATATCTATTTTTCAATTTAATCTTAAAAATTAATTCAAATAAACAGATTTGACATTAAGCACAAAAATGGTTAACCAAACAAATATTTACATAATTTAGAGTAAAAACTATTGAAATTGGATTCTTTATGACTGCTTCTTATTTTCTACTTTAGTGTTTCCATTATTTAAACCATTTTTTAATGCTTCTGTACGAGAATCGATTCTTTTTCTCAAACTTTTACCTTCGAAAGTGCCATAATTTGAAGCCTTTGTAATTTTTACTGATCGAATGGCGAAATATAGTCCGACGTAAACTTATAAAGTAATATAAAATTAATTTTAAGAAAATATCATTAAAATGTTATAATTTTTAGAGTAAATCAATGGAAAGCATACCTATTACTATAGAAAGCGTTGTGAGAGTTATTGCAATCCAATTGCCTGAAGTGAATACTTTAAATAAAATGTAAGCTAAAGGAATGCCAGTTATTAAGAAGTTTATATATAATAGGATTAGAGGTAATAGACTTCGATCATGTTTTACTGCTATGCCGGGAAATATTCCATTTTCTCTGTGATATTCCATCAGTTCATCCTTCAAAGTAATGCAAATTTCAATAATTCATTGTTATAAATAAAACAAAAAGCATTTTTTCAGACCTTTTCAGTGTAGAGATCGTAAAGAAATTTCGCTATTTCTTCATCAGAATCCGTCGGAACACTATTGATCGGAATTCGTTTTATATATAGGTCGCCATTCATTGGTAAACCTTTTATGTAATTGGAAGCTGTTATCTCGACATTAGTTTCTTCGTCAAATGCTATCTGAATGTTATAGAGCGCACATTTCGGGTCTTATTTTTAGAAAGAAAAATGTTTAAACATAACTCTTACAAAAGTATAATAACAAAGAATAAATAAAATAAACATTACATACGATTAGCTTTTAAGTATCGGACAGAATATGCAAAACCTTTAATTCTCGGCAATAAGTGGTGTTTATAATGAACTTTTAGTCCTTTGTCTTTAGCGAATTGCATACTGGCCTCATATTTTTGTTTATTAAATCGCGTCCCCTCTGCCGCTATCATTAACAATACGTTGTCTTCGTGTGCCATCAATTTGTCCAAAGCCGGCTCAATATTTTTGGAGTCTTTCTCCCAATTTCTCTCCAGGAAAATGTATTCGCCGAAGAAGAAGGTGAGGCCCACTATCGGTACATATTTTAATTCTTTTTTGCCGAAAGCTTTAGCACTTCCTAAACAATGAACTTTTTCACAGGCCATCCATAGGAAGGGTGCGTCCAATTCATATCTGTGGTTACAAACACCAAAACAATGCTCGTTTCCAAACCGTTTCTTAGATTCTTCGTCTCCATAGAAAAGAGTAATGGTTGAGCCCGACCACCACTCGCCGATCGCTACGAATTCTGTGTTAAATATTTTTATCAATTATTAGATAAGTAAAGATCTAAAGATCAACAATAATTCATTTCTGAGGAAATAATTTTCCAAATATCGAAGATTAGGATCAAAACAATCATTTTGCAGGAATTCATCATAAGAAACATTTGGAAAGTTTATTAAAGTGTTTATTGGAATCTTTTTTTATAAACTTTGACATTTAATATGAAGTACAGCGATGTGCAGATTTTTAGGTTATGTAATTCACATATAATGAAGCGTTTCTTTTGCATTATAAATATTCAATTATTATTATTAGATAATGAATGAGTAATCAAAAATAATAAAACTGATCAAAATGTTAAAATATATCAAAATTGATGTGTTTTTCACATTATTTATCTATCAATTATAAATACAATGAAATATTCTTTTTTTTAAGACAGAATAGTTATCGGATTCAACGGATTCAAAATACAGACTATTCAAGTTTTATGTCAATAGTCAGCACATTTATTGATAAAATACTAATAATAAGTATTAAAAGTCTTCTAATCATAACTGGAGTTTGAAGTTTGAAATTTAGAATAACGATAAGTTAGGCTTCAAATAAATATTAATACATTTGAAGTTATTATTCAATTCTAATATAATTGACATATTATGTTAAATATAGGAACCGATAAGAAAACTCTGAATTAGGCATAAATATATCTTAAACTAAAGCTATCTTTTTAAATGAGTTTTAAATGAACGTAAGTTTTAATCATTTAAATTAAAAATCTCTTTACATTCAAACTTTAGTATTATTTTGAGTTTAATTAACAATAAAAACCTTTGATATAATTTTGTTAAAGAAGAGAAGTAATAATTATAGTTATGTAAAGAAGTTGACACAGGAGTGTCTAAACCCAGGTCTAAACCCTGTAAACGGTCTGATAGGTCTAATACAGAAAAATAAAGAGTGAATCACTTACGCGACCAAATAATATATTGCAAATAACAGTTTATTTTGCGATAATAGCGAATACTAATGAACCCAATTGTTAAGTAATTGATTAATTGAATCAAATTTATAGTTAGACTCGAAATGAAGACTAGAAATGAACCCAAACCGATGATCAAATCGTGTTTCATATTATGCTGTTATGAAAACTTGATTCCGGATTTATAGTAAGCCATTAAATGAGTGATGATTTCCAAGGGATTTAAAAATTTAAACGCTTTGCAGTTATTTACGTATCATTAAGTTTAACCATAATATGAATTAAAGTTATAGTCATACGAATCGTATGATATTTTTTGAAACGTTATTCTATGGGAAAACTGGTTTTCACGATAAACAGTTTCAACTGAAGGTCGAGATATAGTAATTGTACTCAAAAGGCTCTAAAGCTGTCACAATATAAAACTTTCTTATTTTAAATTCAACCCAAAGTTATTTACTTATCAATTACTAATACTTATATAAGTCCATAATCACGACAACAAATTGAAGAGTAATCTAATTTTTTTTGCGAACGATTAGATTATTTCTATAACTACTCTGATTATGATTTGAAAAATTTTTGAGTAAAATTTTATATACAATAAAACATTATATTCATTAGTGAACTGAATAACTGTTATATAGAATGCATGAAAACTTTTTATGAAGTAATACTAAACTTTAAGCTTTCTGTGGCATTGAATTGAGTTAAAAAAATACGCTTTAATGAAATTATATTATTCAAAATCATAAAATGAATGTTTAAATTCGGGTTAACTCTAACTCTTCAATGCCATGAACAGGTGTCGTCTATCTGTCTCTATAGTTAGTAATTTCCCAATAATATTGCAAAAAACATTGTAATGTTATGTATTCTTTAGTTATTAAAATATTCAAAAATATTGCTTTCGAAGTAATTCAATGTTTTGTTGAATAATTATATGAAATATTTGTTTAAGAGAAAAGATATATCAAATCAATTAAATTTTCAAAAGTTTGAAACCAAAATCACCGCAACTTTAAAGCGTATATACATTTATTAAATTCGCTTTAAAGTTGCGGTGATTTTGATTTCAAACTTTTGAAAATTTAATTGATTTGACTTTTATTACTGTATTATTTATTCTCTTTTAAGATCATAAGCATATTAAGCATTCAATAAAATGACACATTGATTAACAAGTCATTAGCGATGTATTCATTTGTGTGAAATGTGCAAAAATTATAGGATTAAAAAGCAATATATATAATAAAAAACTAGTATTTCCCGATGCTTTACAAATCTTTTAAATCTTTTAAATTATATTTTTTAAGTTTTAAATTGTGTTATTTCACTATATATTTTAGGCTTTAGATAATGGGTTTTAAATTTTAATTTTTAATAAAAGCAATTTTATAGCCTTTAATTGAAAACAATTTCACCGTTAATTCAAGTGAAACATTTGCCTCATTTGCTGAACAATAAGGTATTTTGGTTAGAATGGAGAGAATATAATGAAGAACAAGAATCTAAATTAATGTATTATTAATTTATGAATAGATTTAGTCTAAAAGAACGGTTGAAAGCACTCACGTTTAATATGCAAACACATGTTCTTCCTGTAAAATGCGTGTAAATGTGAAGCATTTTTATAATAACTTAAGCACAGGTACAGTACATTCAATTCAGTTCATTTAAGTTGAAATTTAGTAATAATTAACATAATTACTGATCAATTGTCCATAATTGAGAATTTATATTATTTAAGTGAACAAATCAAAAGTTTAATAAATTATGACAACACTTACAAAGAATTTACAACTTTTTCAAAACCAGAACTTATTGTTTCTTTAGCTCAAGACATATAAAAAGTTCTAATAAATAGATTATATTTTTTTATATTAAATTAAATGAGTTTTTACTAAATCTTAAGACTTATTTGGAAAAGTTTGATAAATAGTTTCATTAAATATTATAATTTATTCGTCATTATTCTTCATCGAAGAATTGTTTTCTTCTTTTTCATCGCTGTTCATACGCCTGACTTTCATTCTGTTAAATGAGAAAAATAGACATTAATTATTGTATTTTAAACTAAATTAAACTCAATTTCAAATAATGCCAAAGAAAATGAATGGCTTTTTATGACATGTATTATAAAATGGTTTTTTTATATTTTTGAACAAATTTAATTCTAAAAAATCATATAAAACTTAATCGCATTTCTTTGAAAAAATTAATTTCTTTGATTGAGTGTTAGATTTAATTTGATTTAATTCAATAAATTTAGTGCTGAAGTAATGATACTATAGTAGTCTTACCTTCTATTTTGAAACCAAACTTTCACCTACAAAAAAGTTTTAAAAAAGTTTAGCTCACAACACAATTTTGATCCATTAAAAGACATATATATAATTCTAATATACTGTTTGACACAGTAGTAGAAAAACAATTTCATGCATTCTCTAAACTATTGTATACTTTGAGTTCACATAAGATTTCAAGATATTTAGAACAGTGAAAAGTTAATTCTTATAAAGTTATTATTTAAATATAGAGTAAATATGTTTTAGTTAATTATAATATAGAATTTGTTACTTGTCTTTCAGTGAGGTTTAACTGAACCGCGATTTCATATCTTCTCAATCGAGTTAAGTATTGGTGATGAATGAACTGTGACTCCAATTCTTGCAATTGTTCTTTACTGAATAGAGTCCTCTCTTTTCGACCACTTATTCTAGAAGTAAAGCTTATATTTTGGTCATTATATGTAATCTTTTCACTCGGAAGTAAATCCATTCTTTAAAAATATTTGAATCGACTTAAAGAACAGACTTTTAATTATATATTTTTTTGTAGAAATTTGTGTTTTCAAAGAGTTTTAAAAATGAGTATTTTTTAAATTTACAATTAAATAAAGAGTCGAAAATGACTTCACATAAGTTTGAGTCTGGCAATGAAGTGATGGTAATGTGAAAATAGTTGCTTAAAATGTTATTTGAAGTGTTCTCCTAAACATCAAAATAAGGCACACATGTGTCCACACGAACTGAAAGCTTTCAACGCTAAACATCTGTTGAATTGCTTTAAACTAATGATAAAATAATTTATGGATTATGTCGTTTACAAATCAATTGCTTCACAGATACTTCTCATAACTTCTATTTAATTACTATTAAATTAATTTAGTTCTAAAACTCATCTCAAAATTCAATTAATATAATAAATAGAATACAGAAGACATCCATTCGAGTTTACTATAAATCAATATAATCCTTACCATAGAAAAGTTCTCAACATTATAACAGATCCTTTTCTATTAATTTTATGGCTAAAGTATTAGATGAGAACAAAGTTTGCATTATAAGTGTGCGGTCACCTCTTTCAGGAATATCCATAGAATTGGGAACAGATTTTGTTAAATGTAAACCAAAATTCAAATACATGACTTCAAATCAATTTAACGTAAACTCAACTCAAGGCTCAACACAACATTTCAAAGGATAAGTCAGTGAAAAACAATAGCCACTTATGATGAATGTCTGTTAATAGCAAGAGTCTCAGTGAAGAGCACTTTCTAAAAGATTGAGCAGAATTTGGCATTTGTCAAGTGCCAAATATATATATATTTTTTAAAATTGAGAAAAAAATTTAAATATTATTTTCAAATAAATTAATAAAATTAATAAAACATTTGAACTAATATTAATTTCTCGAATTTCTCTATCTATTCAATGATATTGAGTATTAAATGTTTTCTTTGATCAATTCAATGGACCAGAATTTGTATATAACTTACTGTTCAAATAATTCAGTATTGACTTACTCTATCTGAAAATTGGTTAAGAAGTGCCAAAATAATTAACTATTTATAGAAAGATTGCATAACTTAAGCACTCTTTGAGTAGTGATGCAAATGTTGCGCTTTCTTAACACAGCTTCTAAATTAAGATTCAATATTAAGTTAATTTCTGGATACAGTACTCAATGTTATTCAAGAGTAAGTTTAAGAGATTCTATGAGTTCTTGATTATTATCATGTTTACAGTTATAGCTGAAAATGGCAACAATAGTGATAATCTTCACTTTTCATTCATACATTCAGAAGATATAATTACATATTTGCTGCTAACGGGTCAGTATCTGTTTGCTATTCTTTATCCTTAAGTAAAACATATCTATCGTTCAGATTCTGAGAATTCTGAGATTCTTTTATTTATTCAATAGTTTGTTGTCTTCTTTTATTGATATTTCTGGTCATAAGTATATCGAATCAGATTTCCATTTATGCGAGTCTTGTATTCATAATAACTGTATTTCTTCTTTTGCGTGTAATTCTTTGTGTTTGGAATAAGAATCGAAGCCATCACTCGAGAAGAATTGGCATCAATTGGATGAGACCTCAAAATAATGCACAATCAGAACATTTAGTAAATAATGGAGAAGACATTCAAATTCAATTAAGAGATATTCCGCCACAATATGAAGATTTGACACCACCGCCTTCTTATTCAGAAGTTAATAATTTGACTCATAATTGCAATAATCAATTGTTTGTTTCTCCAAAAAGTACTCTATTGTAAAAAAAATCTTTGTTTAATCGCATTTTATAAGAAATCCTTATTTTTCATATGTATTAAAATGAGTTATTTTTGTAACGAAAGTTCATATCAAAAGTTTAACAAAACTGTACTTATATTTAAATATTCAGTGTTTCCATTATTATGTATAATAAGTTAGTTATTAAAAAAAAGATGTAATGTTTCAAAGGCTGTAAACCTATCGCATGTTCTCAATAGCTCTCATTATTTAGAAATACAGTTGGGTCTCGATTTTATTGACACCGATTTTATGAAATTTAGAATCTTATGAAAATTTGATAGTGATTTGGTTGGCTCTCTATTATAACATACGTTTAATAATTTCAATTATATGAAATTGAATTTTATGAAATTTTCACTTTTATGAACAAGTAATTCAAGTTCCTGTAATACATATTTTACTTCAATTTTATGAAC
>JAQGAM010000196.1:0-15438 GCA_034697665.1 Nanhermannia comitalis
ATTAAAGTTATCACTAATAGAAGCAAATCATAGACAGGTTTGCATCAAATGGAAGTCTCTATTAATAGGGTTTGCATTGAATTCAGTTATCATTAAATAAATATCAATATTATTATCACTTTTACTACTATTGAAAACATTTTCGCTTTTGTTTACTTTGAATATCATTATAATTATAATTGTTTTATAATTTGGTTTTAATGTGTTATTGATTTGAAAATAGGATGAAAACGAAGTCAATAATGAAGTAATGGCTCAAAGAAGTGAAGAGAAAATCAGATGCGGAACAGACTTAATGGTCACTAAGAATGACTCAGAAATAGAGGCGAAGACAGACTCAGTGTCAGGTATTTAAGGCCTTATTCACTAAAGAGTTGATTAACGGCCCTATAATTAAATTACAACTTAAGTATAATAAAAATTTTAATCATTTATAGCTTTAGTCAGCCATAAGTCAGGTAAGAGAGCCTTCCCTTGAGTGAAGAGCTCTTATGCGCTCATCTTTTCATTGAGTTATCATATGTTTAATGACTGCAGAGATTGAGTCAAATGATATCATATATCAAATGGATTTAATTCAAAGTTAAATCGGATGATAAAAGCACTGAAACATAAAACTAATTGAAGTCCCGATACGTAAAAGTGGTAAAGTTTACTATAAAGAGACCAAAAAAAGTTTGCATTACTATCTGTTTGCCCTATATTTAGGCGAAATTGCAATAGTTTTGTGCAAAACCGATGTTTCAAATAGTCGTTAATAATGTTATTGCTGTACAATTAGTTGGAATCACTACCTCTGCTCTTCATTTAAATAATCCCTCAAAATATTTATCACACCTTTCGAGGTGTTATATTATGCCATTCAGCACACGGTATAGCAATCAATCGCTTCAATAACTAATATTTCATTTTCTTACATAATTAGGGCCACAACTAATTCAAGATGACTTCAACTCGAATTACTTTCCCATAAAGGATGATAAGTCTGAAGACAAGGCAAAGGTATTGTTGAGGACTATTCCTATATTTTTTTTAATTATTACTCACTTTTGTGTATCACTAAAGAATAGCTGTTCAGGGTATGAGTGAGTTGTGTGAAAATAAAGCTTTTAAACAATGTTTCTCTTAAGTTGATTATTAATTTTCATTTATCATTAGATTTTGTTTATATAAGTGATTATTAGTTAAAAATTATAAATTGCAATATTTATAGAATGAATAATATATAATCAGTCAGAAGTTGAGTATTGATTTGTAATTTTCAAAGTAGTGAACATTTAACTCCATTGTTTGGATTTTTATGTTTATTAATTAAATGAATATTAAAATTTGTTTTTTATGAATAAATTCAAAGGCGAAAGTAGGAAAAAGTGAGTTCAATACTGGATGTACTGATGATTCATGGGATGATAGAGCGAAAGACGCTTCAAATGTCAGCCCCAATAATGACAAAAAAGGCGATAATTATTCTCAGATTTACAATAGTTATTACGCTAATTATTATCAACACTGCGGTGTAAAAAGCGTTTATTCCGAAGCAGATCCCTCTCAAAGCAAAGACATTGACCCTAAACCTCGTCCAATGGATTTGATAAACAAAGCGCTCGCAAAACAACTGGGAAAGAATCGCAACGACAATAAAGGGTCGACTCTTTCAGAAGTAACAAAAGCTGATGAAGATGTAGAAGAGGGACAAATTCCTTCAAGTCCTCGGGTTGTCAACAAAGTCTACTCAGACTCTTCCACTCCATCTAAGGCTTCTTCTCCGTCGACACCACTTGACTCGTCTCCACGTAATTCACAATACAATTCGAGCAAATCTATGTCTCGTTCGGTATCAAAAGAACGTTTGCTAAAATCGAGATCACGTTCGAGATCAAGACGAAGATATATTTCTCGTTCAAGATCTAGATCTTTATCTCGACAAAGACGCCGTCGTTCGCGATCTCGGAGTCCATATCTCGGACCTATAATTAAAGACTACAGAAGAGGCCGCAGAGGTTTTGTAAGATATCCGCGAGGTTTTCGTGACCGAGGAATGCGTTCGTTCAGAAGAGCACACAATTCACATCATTTTATTCCTTATGGTTTCTCTCGAAGGCATGAATTCAGCAGAAGTAGAAGTCGATCAATGACTCCTCCAAAGGCTCCAAAGCGACGACAAGTAGATGTTGAGGAAAGTGATGTTAATTCAGATGAAAAACAATTTGATTCCAAGCGTTCCGAGACTTTGAAACCTTCAGATATTAATATGAGTCAAAAGAGAATAACTCAAAGCTTTTTAGCGATGTTGGAAGAAAAACAAAATCGATCTAAAATGGTTCCAATCGAGTCCAACAGAAGCTTTGAATCACTGGAAGCTGAGGACAACTTTAATAAACAGCACGGATTTGTCAACACATTCAATACAGTTCGTGAAATGGATGCTCGAAAGCATACTTTAAGTTATGACTTGGAGAGAGAGGGCTGGCAAGTGATTGACGACGCAAACAGTGAATCTGCACCTAAAAGGCATCTAAAGAATAGAGAAGAAGACAGATATGACGACAAATTTAAAGATTTAGACAATTCTAATAAAGTGAATCAAAGGGAACAGATTCCTATTCCAGAGACTGCATCCGTTCGAAAGGTAACAGAAGAAAGCAGTTCTGGTGAGGAAATGAGTAAAAAGAAAAAGAAGAAAACCAAAAAACGTAAGAAGAAAAGGAAAAGAAAAGATTCGTCTTCGAGTGATTCAAGCGATTCTGAATCTGACAATGAGAACACCGATGGTTTAGATAACGTCAATACCGGTAAGAAGAAAACCAAGAAGAAGAAGAAGAAATCAAGTAAAAAGAAGAAAAAGGTTGTCAGCAGTTCATCGAGTTCTGAAAACGATGATAAAGAAGAAAAGCATAAAAAGAAAAAAAGAAAGAATAAAAAGAAATCTTCGTCTGAGTCTGAAAGTGAGGAAAAAGTTGACGAAACACTCAGTTCTGCATCAAATCAGAAATTAATTACCGAAGAAAGTGAAAAGATTGGGAGCATATCATCGATTCCGAGCGAAATATCTAAAGACGGATCAAAAACAAAAGATAAAAAGAAGAAAAAGCGAAAAGAAGACACTTCAGACTCTTCTGATTCTGACTCTAATAAAAATGAGAAGAAGAAAAAGAAGAAAAATAAAAAGAAAAAATCCAAAAAGAGAAGACACCGCTCATCTTCGAGCTCAAGCAGTTCTGAATCTTCTGATTCGAGTGAATCCGGAGATCGAAAGAAGAAAAAGCGGAAGAAATCGAAGAAAAGCAAGAAATCTAAAAAGCATAAGAAAGATAAAAAGTCAGAAAAGAAAGAGAAACATAAGTTAAGTAATGAAGAAAAGAAAAAGTCAAAACAGGATGAAGAATGCAAACAATCAGAGTTCGTTACAGTCTATTCCGTTGGTGATCCGCCTCTAGAACTAAAATGGCCCAAAAAATTGATAAAATTCACAGTTTGTGAACCGTTAATACAGTACAGCACTAATCCAAAAGTTCCTTTTGTTGAGAATGACTTTCGACAGATCAAAGATGAAAGAAATAAAATTATTGATGAAATGCAAAGAAAAAGAAAGTTTGTGTCCGAGTTTGGCAGTGATAATGACAGTGACGCTAAAAATTTCAAAAAAGATGATTCCAATGAAAAGCTCGCGTCTGAATACGAAAGATTTATCGATGAGTTGAATCCTACCTCAGATCTCAGTATAAGTCACGATTCGATGGCCTTAGAAATTAAAATGAGAGAAAAATTATTGAAACAATTTCATAATAACAGCAATAATAATGATTTTGAAGAACATAGTTTAGTGACTCCGTCAGAAAAAAGAGCCATCGAGAGAATGAAAAGACATCATCAGATGCCTGATGAGAGTGAAGACCATCGAGCGTACGATGACTTGACATCTGCGCCTTTGAATACTTATTATTCAGTGAGAAAACACAAGAATGAAGATTCAGAGCCAACTAATAGTAGTGCAAAGACTAGTAGTAAGTCTTCAGAATCTGAACCGTTCCACAAAACAAATGAGATCAGTATAAGCATTGGTGAGCGCGTTAATAAACATGAGTCACATACAGTTGAAAATTCTGCAAAAATCGATGATAAGAAGAAAACTGCTCGAGAATTGTTAGAACGCGTCAAACAAAAGAAACACTCGACTAAAGAAAGTGAGAGTAGAGATGATTCGCATAACAAGAAACGTGTTCCACATATCGGCAAAATGAAAAAGCCTCTGAAGAAGTCTCCTTTGCCTAAAAGTACAAAGACTTCATCAATAACCACAGCAAACGCTGACTCAACACAAAATACATATGTATCGCAGCCAATGAAACTCGATTTGAACTATGATTACGAGTGGTATTATAATTATTATTTGAATAGCTATGCTATGGGTCAGTATTCAGCTGCAAACAGCTCATCATTAGCGGCCGCTTATTATGCACAGTACGCAATGCTCACCAGTTATGACTATAAACAGTCAGATTTGTCAAATTGGATGCAACAAAGAGGTTTTACTTTGGACAATACCGGTAGCAATTATGTTATGACAGGAGACCAACAAACCATTAAAACCAACGAAGAGCTCATTAATTCTAATGAAAACGAAAATCAACTAAAAACAGAGGAGAACTTATTGGAATCTAATAAAGTCGAGTCTTACGCAAGTGAATCAATTTCAGCCGATGTTTCTTTTGCTAATTCAGAAGCCATTCAGCAAAAGGTAATCTAATATCACTTCTAATTCATTACTTTCTGACAAAGTCTTACTTTAAAAATAGGTTGAAGTCAATGATTCAGAAACTATTCCAATACAAGAAAATGTTGATAACACTCAAAATCAACTTTTAAGTCAAGACTTTAATATTGATGTTAACAAAGTATTGACGACTGAGAGCAGCCTTAATAGCCAACAAAACATTGAAGTTGTTGTGTCTTCTTTGCAGTCGAGCATAACTTTAGATCAATTAAATTCAACCGAATCTAAGAACGAGACCGAATCGTCTCCTAATATGTCTCCATTTTCTTCAGCAAAGTTTAAGCACAAAGTGAAGGTAAGGGTAACCACTAGTTCTCAAAACGATTTGGAGTCTGAGTCATGTGTTTCGCCTCCACCACCACCTCCGCCTCCAATGAGACCACAAATGACTTCATTTACCTCAACAGAACCAATATCTCTACCCAATGGTGAGATATTGCCGTCGGGTACCAAACAGATCGTTGTACACCCGTATCCTTCCAATGATTCGATGAAATACACGGCTGACTGGTATTACAACGCATTCAATGCACACAATTCAACAGCACCTGCCAATAGTGCTTCTGAGACACAGGTTAAGGCCAACTGATGCCTATCACTGAATCCAGCATTTAATGAGTTCATATTATATTATATTAATTGTAAAATTTTGTTTAATTTCAATAAAAATCAGTAGATTTACAAAATCAACATTTTCTGCATATAATAAAAATACTTTGAATTAAAAATTGTTTTCTCATAAAATAGACTTTATTTAAAAGCTTTCTCTGATAGGAATGTTTATTATAGAAGTAAATCATAAATTTAATCTTTATTTCGAGAATGTTTGTGAACTGCATTCACAAATGTTGTCATATTGTCAACCTTTACATCAGGATATATGCCATGACCCAGATTTGCGATATATCTTTGAGTCCCAAAATTGTTGATCATTTCCCGAACATACTCATCGATGTCGTCGACATCGCTATAGAGAGCGCACGGATCTAAGTTTCCCTGAAGTGTAATATCTTGTCCGGCCAGTGATCGGGCCTCTAATGGATCGATAGTCCAGTCGAGACTTATGACATCATACTGTGACTGCTGGTCACTTAATTGTTCGATAGCATAGTGAGCGTCTTTGGCAAAAACAGTCATTGGAACTGTTGGAATGCTTTGTTCTTTTAGTGCTTCTTTCACACCATTACTTATTTTCCTGAGAAAAGGCAATGAAAATTGTGTGAACTGTTTGGGCCCTAAAAAGCCAGCATTTGATTCGAAAATTTGCAGCATTTGAGCGCCGGCTCTGACCTGAGCCACCAAATAGCTTATTATAACGTTTGTCAACATATCCAGCAATTGAAGACTTTCATAAGGGTTTTGATACAACCATTTCTTAGTCTTAGACAAAGTCTTAGAACCTCCGCCTTCTATCATATAACCCATTAGAGTGAAGGGCGCGCCAGAAAAGCCTATCAGCGGTACCTTTCCTTCCAAGTTATGTCTCGTCAGTGTTATAGCTTTGTAGACATAATCTAACTCTTGCTCAACATCTATGTCTTGCTTCAACATTGACTTAATGTCTTCGGGTTTTGTCAAAGGCATTGGCAGAACAGGTCCCACACCGGCCACCATTTTCACGTCCATTCCCAGCGCTTGTGGTATCACAAGAATGTCTGAGAAAATGATAGCGGCGTCTAAGTTGAAACGTCTGATTGGCTGAAGTGTCACCTCTGATGCGAGTTCTGGTGTACGACAGATCTCAAAGAAGTCGTGATGTTGGCGGACCTCTTGAAACTCAGGCAAATACCTGCCGGCCTGTCTCATCACCCATACCGGTACGTATGGGGTCTTCAGCCCTTCCGCAGCTCTTAATATCGTATCGTTTTTCAAAACTGGAAATTCTTTATCCATTTGTTTCAGTTTTGTTGCAATTAATTTTGTTTTCAATCTTTAAACTGTAAATTTTGAATTATTGACAACAATATTGTCTAAAATTAGTAACTTTTTGAACAAATTATTACGATTTTACTTATAAGAGAAATGTTTTACTTATATTTACATTTCTCTACTTTTTCTATACCTGTACAACACATTTATTATTATATTTACTTAACCTTTGCGTGAATTGCAAATACCATTTCATTCAATTTCATAAACATAATGCTTAATAAAAATAAGTTATTTGTAAAATATTTTCATTAGAGATCTAAGCGTTGTAAACAAGTTTTGCAAAATCTATTGCATAACTTTAGGCTTCAATTCAATGGACTATAGTTATAATGAAAATTTCTTAAATCCTGACTTCAACATAAGTGTTAAAAGCATTACTATTTGTATTATAAGAACTTTTGCTCATATTTACAACAGAGACAACTTTTCCAATCGATTAAATTGAAGTTACTTTGCTATAAAATAAAACTTATACTGATTTTAATATTTTTAATCAATATATTTATATATATACATAAGTCATAATTTTGTGCACTTATCCCAATTGAATGCAAATTTAGACTTTACTTTGAAAGAAAAATACCACAAAATTTACAAAACAATATTTTATTTAAAATAAGTCTCATTGAAACTTAATTTGGACCCAAAACACTTTTTGTTCTTAAAATCATAATGTTGTCAAATAAGACTTTTAATACAGCACAGTATTTAAACAACCCTTAAAAAGTAATTTTCCAGATCATAATTCTAACGATCAATTGAAACTCCGTTTCTAAACCTATTCTTTTATGAATAATTTAGTCTCAATTCAAGTTTACCATTAAGAGGCACTTTTGTTGACTTATTTGCTTAATTAGATGTCCTTCGAATATCAGAAGATAGAGTTCTCAAGTCTTTACTGAATCCAGATTTTGAATGAAGTCTGATTTGTTGATAAGTTACTACTCATAAGTGATTAAATTAATTTGTGCTGATTTAAGTCATGTTGCGATGAAGGGCTTGTGCAGGGCTTGTTATAAAACAGATATTTACTACTTTAATCATACAAAATTACTGTAAATACTAATTTTTAATATTATTTGATTCAATAATTAAACTTTTTTCGAGTCTTTTTTACAAATCTCATGTTTAAGATGTGTATAATAGTTATTTTTATGGTTCAAAGTGCAAAATGATATAAGTTTTGTGTTATCTCTAATGAATAATCAACGATTACTTAAGACTTAGAGAATGTTTTCATCTCATTTCTAGACATTTTTCTATAGAAAAAATTGAGTCAGAACTTTGGTAACCACTAAAAGTTTTATTCTTTTGCTATTAAATCAATAAAAGAGACTTTATATTTGATAAAAACTGTGTAATTTCCGGTATTGTATTCATAATGTGAGCCTATTTTCTAATACAATACGAAGAAATGCTATCTTAAAAATTTTTAACTTAATAATTGTCATGATTTGTATGTAATCATATGATATCCATTAAAGATAGATTTGATGTAAACCAGAGATGAGACGGAAAAGCCCTTCGCCTTACGATCGCATCAATATTGGAGATGAAGATGAGCTTATTATTAGTGGTTATATGCCATCAACTATTCGCTTAATTGGGTTTATTTGTTTGATTTTTCTCACATGTGGTCTGATTCTAATCATCAGTTCCTGGAGACCAGCGCTTAGAGTGCGGATCACACACTCAAGATGTTCTCTGGATCAGGCGAAGACTGTCATCCTTAAAGTCAGACAACTGACAAAAGCATTGTTATTCTTCATTATACATATAATTTTTTCTGATAGGATGAGCTCAACGAAGAATATATAGAAAAAGTTGAAAATAGAGTCAATATAATGGGAAATCATTTTTATCATAAAAAGATTAAATATATTTGGAGAACAGAAATGAGTCAATTCGTTAAACTTAAGTATGAAATAATAACTTTGTTATTAAATCAAATAATATTTAAAGTTAACTCAAATAGAGGTTTAGAATCATACAAATGTGGATTATTATACTCTATGATTGAAGGACTTTCTACTACAGAAGCTTCACTTCGATCTCAATTATATGATGCAAATTCAGTGGTCGTAGATATCAAACCAATTTGGAAATTAATTTTTGAAGAAGTGATTTCTCTATTTCTCTTTTAAGTGATATACTCATAAAATATTAAATGATTGTTTCATTTTATAAAAAATTAGGTGACCGGACCTTTTTATATCTACCAAATGTTCATATTTACAATTTGGATGATTCAGCTCTATTACCAGTTCTCAACCTGTGTTCTTCTTCTCTCAATATTTTCGGTACAATCATTGATAAATTGTATTAAATAAAGATATTTTTTAAATATTACTATATTTTAGGTTTCACTGCACGTCTGGCAAACACGAAAAGTAAGTATTTTATCAGATGAATGGTTTTGATTCTATAATTCTGTGTTATTCATGTCTAGCAAGCGGTTGCTTTGCGTCAAAAAGTTCATTCAGAGTCTGAAATCGCTGTAATAAGAGATGGAATACATGTAAATAAAATGTCCAAAGAGTTAGTTCCGGGCGATGTTATAATTTTGCCGACACATAGCGATTCATTTACTATGGAATGCGATGCAGTGCTCATGAGTGGCAGTTGTACTATGGATGAGAGTATGCTCACCGGTGAAAGTGTTCCTATTTCTAAAGTATCTCTAACTGAAGACTCGAATTCTCTATTTTCACCCATAATTAACAAGAATAGCACTCTCTTTTGTGGGACACAAGTGCTTCACGTGCAGGCGTGTGATACCACTCATGTTAAGGCTATAGTCATTAGAACAGGTAATTGCTTAACATTTTTACATTTATAAAACTTTTGAAATAATAAATGAAAATTAAGATAAGAATAATTAACAAATTATCGAATTATCGAATTAACAAAGTTTGAAAAAATATTACTGTAACTCAAATCAAATGAAACTTTGATCCGAACCTTGGTTGTAAAAAACAGAAAAATTTTAACATATTTTTTGACCTCAATCTGTGGACGAGATATGATTATAGGCATATCGATAGTTATTTGTTTGTAATTATGTTTTGAATTAATCTGCTTTGAATTTAAAATATACAAATACAGTGATATTTTACTATTCATTTTGACAGTGATTTTTGCTTTTGATAGTTATCTCAGAAAGTGATTCATTAATAAACAAAAATATTTTGTATTTGCAAATAAAGCCGGAAATTCAATTGAAGGAATTGAAGCTTTTTATTGATATTATTAGGAAATTGAAACTAATTGCTGAATAGTTTCAACTCTTTATATATATACTGATTGTTCTCCTCAATCAAATGATAACAATAAAATAGCAAAAGATTCCTGATATTAAAGTCTAAAAAATATTAATAACTTGGGTAATGAGTACTACAAAGAGAACGCATTAAAATAATTGATATTAGAGTTAATAAAGAAATTTATTTATGTTATTTCAGGATTTTCTACAGCAAAAGGTGAATTGGTTCGAAGCATTTTATTTCCAAAACCGGTTAACTTCAAGTTAAAATATGATTTAATAAAATGTATGGGAATATTTTTTTTTCTTGGAATTCCGTGTATGATATATACCGCCTATCGTTTTAATCATTTTGGGGTAAACTTTCAAATCTTTGAATAAACTAAACTTTAAACTCAATTTTTGATTACTATAAATAATAGGCAGCTTACAAACACATAGCAATAATAGTTCTTGATGTGGCCACTTTCTTAGTACCTCCGCTTCTGCCAGCGGTGATGACTTCAATTAATGCACACGCACAGAGACGCTTAAGACAGAAAGGCGTCTTCTGCCTAAATCCTAATGTAATCAATTCTTGTGGTGGTCTCGATGTCATGTGTTTTGATAAGACCGGAACTCTTACTGAAGATTCTATAGATCTCTCAGGAGTAGTGCCTGTCTTTAATAATTCATTTGCAGTCGCAGTAAGAGATATATCGAAAGTTGATATAAATAATAGACTATTGTTATCAATGGTCACCTGTCACTCACTGACTGAACATAACGGCAAAGTTGACGGCGAAAACCTAGACATCAAACTGTTCGAAGCCGCCAATTGGGAGTTCAAATTCGACCAATTCGTAAACGACGAAATGGCTTTTGAGAAACACCCCGAAAGAATTGTGGGTCCGGTCAAAAACCAAACCGAAGAACAAACTAATAATTTGTTTATGTTTGGAATAATAAGACAGTTGCCATTCGAGTCACTATTGCAGAGAATGCTTGTGATTATAAAGCAGGCCTATAAACAAGAATATATTGTTATAGTGAAAGGCGCTCCAGAAATAATCGTTTCGTTTTGTGAACAAAATACAGTTCCCGACGATTTTATCACTGTTTTAGAGTCGTACACAAGAGACGGACTTCGAGTATTGGCAACCGCTTCTAAAGTAATTAATGCTAATTTAGAAACTTGTCTTAAACTAAGTCGAGAAGAGTTAGAATCAAATTTAAATTTTGATGGGTTTATGGTTTTCCAAAATAGACTTAAAAAAGAAACGACTCCTGTGTTAAATATTTTAAAAAGAGCTAATATTCGAGCAGTTATGATAACTGGAGATAATTTATTGACTTCAATAAGTGTTGCGCGAGAGTGTGGAATGATTGAAGAATCTGATTCTGTTATTAAAGTTGACGCAGAACTGTTGGAGAGTTCCAACGAAAACCAAGCATTACGTGTTTCATACAGTTATGCAAAACTTCCCGGTTTTAGTGAAAAGCTAAACATGAAACGTAATGATGGACTCGAAGAAGCGCTTTTACCAGTAATAGACCAAAGAGGAAGATATCACTTGGCTTTGGAGGGAAGGGTTTTCAATCTTATTCGACAAAATGATCAAAAATTATTGGATCAGATCGCACACAAAGGAACCATATTCTCTCGTATGCTTCCCGAGCAAAAGCTTAATCTAATTGAAGTATTGCAAAAACAGGAACATCAGGTTGGGATGTGTGGCGATGGTATGTCTTCACTTGTTTTAGATGATTATTATTTCTAACATTTAAACTTATATAACAACAAAGGGGCCAATGATTGCGGAGCTTTGAGAACAGCACACGCAGGCATCTCATTATCAGTTGCAGAGGCATCAGTTGCTTCGCCTTTTACTTATAGAGAAAAAGACATATCATGTGTACCAATGCTTATAAGCGAAGGCAGAGCCACTTTGTCAGCCACTTTTGGTGCTTTCAAATATCAAGTTTGCTATTGTTTTATATTACTCGGCGCTGTTCTCATTTTATTCTGGGATGGAAGCAAACCTTCTGACGGTGACCTTACTTTATATTTGATACCTGTATAACAGTTTGTTTTAATGTCTGAATTAATTTCATTAAATAAGGCGCATATGTGTTCGTCGATATCATTCTGAATCTATTGCCGCCAATAGTTTTTGGGACAACAAAAGCCTATCCTATTATTGTAAAACAACTGCCGACACGAAGTATACTCAGTTTTTTGCCGCAATTCTCAATGTATTCATTCATTATTTTTCAAATAACGCTATATTTAATGATAAGACAATTGATCACAACTCAAATATGGTTTGTTTTTTTTTGTTGAAAACTAAGACTTTCGTGAGATAACTACTGAAAAATTAATCTGTTTTAAGGTACGAACCATTCAAGTTTGACGTATCACGAACTAATCGTTCAGCAGCTTCTCATTTATCTCTCGGTATATTTTCTGTAAATATGGTTTCTTACGTAATATCGGCCATCATTTTCAGTCCTGGACCTCCATATCGAAAGGATTTCTTTTCTAACAGTAAGTATTCTGTAGTATTCTAACAATTTATTTGATCCTTAATCTGCATAATCTTTATTATACTAATAAAAAAACTTGTTTAGAGGCATATCTTGGAGTGGTTATTATTAATTTTGCATTAGTCTCCTGTGTTGTGTTATTTCCTCCTCAATTCATCTTAACCTTTGTAAACGTAAGACTTCACAGACTTTACAAAACAAAGTTTAAAAACTAAAACATTTAACTTAACATTTAGTTTAAGGACATTCCCTTTTACTTCAAACTAATACTTTTCACGATATCTCTCGCGAACTTCATATTCTGTTATATTTGGGAAGTTATTCTTCTGCAGGGAGTGGTATTTAATTTAGTTTTGCCAAAGATAAGATCCTGGAGAGGACCGATTCATAAATTTGAAAAAATTGAAGCAGAAATGGAAGCGAGTAATAGTTGGCCACCAATTATTACACCAAAAACTTATGACTCCAATCAAAACGAAGGCTTATCCACAAAATCAACAAAAACCAACGCTAGGCCTCACCCGAACATGTGGATCATGCGGTCAATGAGTAATGAGGAAGAGTTAGACTCATATTATCCCACAATTATATCTAATAAAGGTATAGAGTCTCCAATTGAAAGTCACACCAGTAAACATCCGCTCAGTTTTAGCACATTTGTCGATGAGAGTCAACGGACCAACTCTTTTATAGAAATGGACAGAGATTCTAGTTTTTGATTAACTTTTAAATTAATCTAAATCTTAATCATTTCTCAGATATATTTTAATGAACAAAATTTGTATAAAATTGTTTTATATGACAACAATCGTTAGATTTATGCTTAAATTATTATTGTTTTGTATGATAGTTATGACATTTGTATGACATTTAACACTATTTAAATACAAAAGTTTTATTCATTTTGACTCTATTTTTCATCATTTTTTAGAAGACTATTAAACCATAGATTCGTTATAAAGTTAAAGTGTTTTTTGATATAATTTTAATTAATTATAGTCTAATTAATGGGTGAATTTTAACAAATTATATATTAATTTAAAGGAAATATCACTGAAAACTATTTGATTTAGTTATACAACAATACTGTATATGACTGTATGGACAGACCTTTTAAGTTAATAACATTAGAGTTAAATATCTTTTAAGTTAAAGTTAACTTTAATTTTAACTAAAATTAAGTCTAAATCTTATGCGAATGATATTTAACCGCTTTTAATCCCGAAATAGACTTAACTTCTAATAAGTGACCATTGGTTGAGAGAAGTCTCGAATATGACTCTATTTTATTGATTCAATTCACTCAATATTGAGATTAGATTATAAGTTATTATGTGTTCATCTGTTTGATTGTCTTTATTATAGATTAAGAAACTTTTGTTTCATTATAATTAAGGTTTTGGTTGGAGTAAAGAGTTTTTGAAAGCTTTCATATTCTTTAATAATTGCTTATAAGTGCTGAGGTGTGGGTGATGTGTGTGTCAGCCCTTCACACACATTAAAATCTTAAGACCTGAGCAGAACACAGATCTTTAGCTAATTGTTTAATTTGAATATTCGCTCAAATGTTCAAAAATGTTCTCTTCATTACTCCGGAAAAGTTTATATGTAATTGAGTTGGCCTTCAATTTGAATAATTTTATAAGAAAAGTAAATTCGTGTCAGTATATGAACAGTTCAATAACAACTCTATACTTAAAAAAAGTTCTTATATTAGAAAAAGTTTTACAAACTTTTGAATTAAATAATCAATAGATGAGAGCTTTGTTGAGAGCAGACATGCGCTCAACTGTTTTGTTTTCGACTCAGCCCTAAGTCAGCCATTGCTGACACTTATATAACAATAAAATCGATTTCAAAGTAAATCCTTTGTTATCCTTTGTCTCTCTTTTGTTAAAATATATTAATATTTATGAATCACTTGAACACAAATATCATTAGAAAAGATTGTTTTCGATGTAAGTATTGTTTTGAGAGTTAATTCATATGATATAATATGTAATATGAATACAGACTATAATATATTTCTTAATTATATTGATATCAATATTACATAAAATTAGTGTTTTGTTACATAAATACTTATATAATGAATAGATTTATTGATAATAATAATGACACTGATTTGCAGAAATAGAGAGTTGAGAAATGTGTGCGAATGTGAGTCCGTTTGTGCATTCAGTTCACTCTCACCCGGCTTTCAATCCCACAAAACTGGGCGCAAGAGCTCAACAACTAATGGTATTTAAATTTCTATGACATTTGATTGCATTAATTGCTAACTGACTGTCACACACAGGGAGAACACCGAATGCCGAAACCGCCGAAACCCCCGGACAAGCCATTGATGCCGTACATGCGTTACAGTCGAAAGGTTAGCACTCGTTTTGGTGTTTAATTCATTTTTCGATTCATATTATTATTGTATAAGTTTTTGTTATTATTTATTTGACCGCTGCCTGGCTTTGACTGACAGCCAATCCTTCATCCAAACCAAATATATGCAACTTTTACTCAAACTCTACTTTTGATATAAGTTTGAGAGCTTTTATCGATATATTGAATATTTTTTAAACAAAATCAGTAATAAATTAATTTTGATATAAATGTCCGCACAAAATGTTACGCATGTTATGTACAGGTTTGGGATCAAGTGAAGGCACAAAACCCTGATCTTAAGCTCTGGGAAATCGGCAAAATCATCGGTCAGATGTGGAGAGACTTACCTGACGATGAAAAACAAGAATATATTGAGGCCTTTGAGGCAGAAAAGGTTCGGTTCATTTTATTGTTTATCACTTTAATTCATATTAAGACTAAATCACTAAAAGCTAACTCTTTGGTAAACCTATGAATAGGTTGAATATAACGATACACTTAAGTCTTACCACAATTCTCCTGCATATCAATCGTGGATCTCAGCCAAAGCCAAAGGTATGGTAGC
>JAQGAM010000197.1:0-15435 GCA_034697665.1 Nanhermannia comitalis
TGTTAATTTTATCCCTTTTATCCAGGCCTTAACCTTCTGTTATTTGACGCTGTGCTAAAACATCAATTTTAAACCCCTGACCCCCTATACCCTGCATTACGTACGTGTACTTATTCCTATACTGCAAAACATATAATAACGTAATTTATGTTCAATAACATTGAGTCATGAAATATGAGCTCAAATATGGCTGCGATTTGTGTTTCCCTTTATTTGTTTATTAGTATTGTATTTAATTATTAAATAAATAGTAATTAGTTTTACGTCAAAACAAAATTTAGCAAAAAATATATGAAAACTTTGGCTAAATTAAAAAAACAACAAAACAAGTGTTAAATAGATTTTTGAAAAATTAAAAAATATTTTTTTCATGAAATCGATTAAATGTTTCACGAAATCGAAGAAACGACTGATTTGTTAAAAGTGAGTCTTATTTCTGTCATTATTTGCATTGAATTTGACTCAAAAATCACTTATTTTCCTATCATTGCTATTAATGAGTAAACGAGACGTCAATTAACGCACTTTTTGTATGCAATGCATAAGTATTTGGTTTTTTATTGTTATGCCTGAAGTCCAGGTGTAGTAAAGAAGGTGTCATAGCATTCATAGCATTCATATTCAATGTAAGTTAAGGTAAGAGAAGTCCAGGTGTTTAGCCTTTTGATAGTGATTTGCATTTTTAATATTATACTATTATGTCTTTTAAGCAGAGCCTCACTCTCTCGGACCGAACTATCGCTCTTCAGTTGTGCGTAAAGTCTCTTAACTATTATCAGCCCTAATCAGTGCTAACCATTCAATTGCATCTAAAATGTGCTCAATTTTAAGCACTTTTTCTCATTTAAATGCTTTTATGTTTAAATCTCGTTTCGCATTAATTATACATTTTTGTACTCTTTCTTATTCTAAGCGAAAATTTTTTTTTTCAATCGCTTAACAATTGTATGGTTAGCTCTGAATCATGTTTTCATAATAAGCATTCATTTTTTATTATAGCTTTAATTTAATGTCTGCTCAAAGTCTTGTATTATTCATAACTGCAGTTATTAATGACCACAATATTTGGTCTAAAAATAGGGTTTAATATGAGCTAAAAATCTAAGTTTGCTTTAAATGCTTTCCAAATAGTGTTGAACTGTTTCCCAAATTCTGTCAGATTTTTAGATATTTAGTTCCGAGAAGTGGTGGCTCTGGTTATTGTTTAGGGAGAGGGAGAAAAAAAGATCAGATTTTTGAGGCCCGAAACATATACAATGAAAATGTATATAACCTGAACATATGCTCAGTTTTAATAAGTGTAAAGCGTGTGCCAGAAGTATGGCAGGTGTGGGACTCCTCTCTCGCCATCACCACTAGGGTTTGCATCTTTGCAAACATTTTAATTTAGATAACAGTATGAAAAACAGTATTAAAATAAAAATTATCGCTATTTGTATCCAAGTATTTGAATTGAAAGCCTTTAAAAATATCTATTTTTTAATACAAACTTTATTTTTGAACTCACTTTAATTTCGCGATAATTTTTCAATTTAAGGCAAAAAATTACCCCATAATTGATTAGATTAATAGAAACTCATGACTAAAGATATATTATATAAAAACACGATTAGAATAGTTTAAAGTTTTTTACGAATATTTTAAACTGTTTTTTGCAAATCAAGTTATTTAAGGACATTATCAAAAAAAAATTTTTTACTGATTTTATTGAACCCTATGCTAAACAAAATAAAAACAGACCATTTGATCGCATGAATAGGTCTGTCGTGTGCCGCACTTCACACAACTATTTGGGCCCCTATTTTAGCAAACCTTCTGTCGCTTTTATTTTCAAGAGTCCAATAATATAACCGATTGTATGTCTGGCGTGTGTTGTGTGTATTGACTATTACAACAAAAGCTTATACTTGTATGAAAAAAAAATTTTCAAACCTGTGCGGTATATATATATATAATGCAGTTATACCTTATTTTCAATGGCATTCTCAGAGTGAGATACGAACAGTGCTGCATGTAATGCATGTTCCACTTTTGTAGCTGTGCTCAAATGCAATTGATATTTGTATTTATATAATGATTGGCATAACTGTTCAGACGTTTATTATTATCTAATTTTCTGTTTTAATTGCATTGGAAAAAGTGGTTTCAGTAAACTGTTGTTCTCTTATTTGATGATTAAATTTAAAAAAAGTTTTTTCTTTTACTGCCAGAAAAGTTGTTTAGTATTGTAAAGACTTTTGAGGTTTGCAGTCATTTACTATTACTATTGAAATACTAGTTATGCTTCTCTTGACTGTGTTTTTGGCCTCATTTCGAGTGCTGTTTAAGGTTTTCTCTCAATCAGAAAGAAATTATTTGGTTTGCAGAGAAATCAAAAGCCAATAAACAGTATTTTTTTAAACTGCTATTTAATACTTTTATTTACTTCTAAATCAAATTGTAATAAACTTAAGTGCGATTGAGTTATGCGTCCAATAAAACAAAGCAAAAGCCATACAAGAGTTGGACTCAATATTTATGCATAAACGGAGAAAAAGTTTTTCGCCAAAACAGTTATTTTTTGCTCAACTTATTGAAGTCTTGTTTTTTGTTTATTTTGTGAATTTATTTTTTATTAATTGATTAAATTAATTAATGGCTCTGTTGTGCGCCAGACATCCCACTCCTTCCTCGGGAACAGTGTTTGTATTCGAAGATATTATTGAAGATGAAGTATTTGATGACGACCCCAATTGTAATCCATTACTAATGGTATTACTTTATAACTCATTTTTAGTTTATTATTTATTTTTATTTAATTATTATTTTTATTTTTTCATTACTTTTTTTCCTAAAAGTTATTTTTTTTGTCATTTATTTATTTTATTTTTATTAAACAAATGTCTGTTTATCGCTAAACTTTGCGTTTGTTTAAATAGTTTATTAAACTTTGTTTATAAATAATTTATTTTTTTATACTTTACTTTTGTTAATAATTTTTGTTTTAAAGAGAAAATTCATTTCAAATATGATATTAAATTTTTTTAGCTCTCAATTATTCCCGACTACAGTATTAAAAAAATTAAAAAATAGTTTGGAATTTATAATTGGCCTCAAAATGATAACAAACTATACACTGTTTAAATAGTTTATTAAACTTTGTTTGTTATTTACTCATTAATCTAGTTTTAAAACAATAAATATTTGATTACATTTAAAAACTCTCAAAAATTTTTTAATTACTTATTAAGTCCTAAACTGAACTATTAATTAAAAGAGAAAAATAAAAATTTAGTTGTTTAGAGAGATATACGTTTGACTTTATTTTTCACTTAAAAATTTTTGACCTCGTTTTGCACCAATTGCTGAAAGTTCATTGCCGTCCAATTGTTTAAAATTCTCTATAGCTCTGAACTTAATACCATATTTAAGAGGTATTTACAAGTAAAACTTCATTCTTTCCACGAGTATTAAAATCTAAATCTATTTTTCTATCTCTTCCTATGTACAAAATCTTTTTCATTATTGAGCTTCATTTTAATACTAAATCAGATCATTTGCTATCATTTGCTATTCAATGCTTTCTATGCTTTACAACAATTACTGTTTATATCTTTTGAGGAAAATTTCAAGAATTGAAAGGATTTTTTTTTTTTAATTGAGCGCATAATTAATCGCTATTTTTAGTCATGAATTTATAGCTTTTTCTTTAACTAATTTTTTTTTACTTTTAGATCTTTTAATCAGTTTTTTTCTCTTAATTTAATTTCTTTAGAAATATTTCATTTATTTTTAGTCAGAAGTGTTTCTATTCTTAAAGTTTTATATTTAACTTAATAGTTAATATCCGCTATAATTTTCGTAATCTATTATCCAATAATTCATTTTTTATTATCAGTTATTATAAGTTAAATCCGTATTAGACTTATCGCAACAGATAATTAACTTTAACTTTTTGTTTTGCAATCTATTATTGCGTTTGCAAAGCCTTTTATTGCATTTAGTTTGCATTTTCTGCGAGTTTTCCTTTTTTTGTATTGAAAACTATTTTAATTCATTCAAATCATTATTTCCTTTAACAAATATAATAAAAATTAGAGAAATATTTCTTTAATTATTTTTAGACTAATTCAAAATTCAAGATAAAAGTCAAGTCTAATCACAATCAGTATTAGGATTAAATTCAATGAAATTATTTTTAAATATATTTAATTATAAATTAAATAAAATATATTTTTAAGCTATTTTTCCGTTAATTTTTGTTCTTTAGCTAACTTTTAAAAGTTTTGTTTTTCTTTTCACTTAATTTCATAACTCAATAATTATATTATTATTCAAAAGAAAAATAATGATAATGAAGAAAAAAACTTTTATTTCTTTTTTGTTGACATCATTTTTTCTCAAAAATCTATCGCATCGTTGAAATGCTTCCGCCTTTAAAATTATAAATAAATACTATATTTTCTGCAAACATAATGTCATTGACATGTCATACATATTATCGTTTTATTTCGATGTCACACTAAATATTAGTATTTTCTCATTTATTATTTACTTCAAAAAGAATAAAAAATTACTTAAACTTAAAATAACTAATTTTTCCTATTTCTCAATAAAAGATAACTTTATTTTGCAATTTATGTAAAAACGCTTTTTCTATTCCTTTTAAAATTCATTGTTTTTTTGCTTCTAAAGGAAAAATAGTATTAATTTCTTTCCTCACAAACCACTTATTAACAAGACTTGCGTTTTGTTTATGAAAAAAAAGCAATTAATCTCAAACATCATGTAATTCAGTCATTGAAAACCTTATATCAAAAGTTAATAGCAATTAATTTAGTTTTAAACTTCTTTTTTGTTCTCGTGACTGCCTATTTGTGCTTCTGTTTCAAATTCTTCGCTTAAAAGGTTACGAACTTTGCTTTTAATTTAATTTTGTTTTAATTTTGTTGATCAGTCAAATAGTTATTTCATATGTTCTTCAATAATATAAATAGTTAAGAAATTTTTTGTTTTTCTTTGCAATGCAGATAATCTTCAATTCTATAGAACTATTGGTAACTACTGTTTGATAAATATCTCGTTTTTCCGGCAATACTTCTCATGTCTTAATCATAAACTCATTTCTTTTATCGATCAGTAAATAAGTTAGTTATAAGTTAGTAATAGTAATAAGTTATAGTAAATAAGTGATAATTGATAAATAGTTCACAATTTTTAGAGCACTCTATTTATAAAATAAAATCCAGACTTCATTAGTTTTCTAGTTGTCAGACATTTTAAAATTACAAAATTGCAGTCTAATAACTATTTTCTTAACTCTAAATTTATGTGACATTCAGTATCCTAACAGACATTGAATAATGATTAGGATTTAATAAATTGCATACAAATACTATTTAAAGAATTCGATACAAGCTCTCGAAGATTCACATAAATAGATACAAATAAAAAAATGATTGATTATAACAAACAAGGAAAAGACTATAATCACTAATTAAATAACTTTTCAAATAAAAAACTAATTTAAATCTTAAACTTTAAGATTAATCAATATTTAAATTTAACATTTTTTTGTATTTCAGTTGCGGAACATTCAAAGTATGATCCGATTGACTAAAGGAAATCTGGAGGCCCTGAACGCCAGGTTCGCCCAATACCAACACCCGCCGTCTACGTATATCGCTGAATATGAAGACTTAACGTCTAAATTAAATGAATTCCAAAGACAAGAAGAAAAATTACTTGAATTAATGACTTCTTATGATTACGACGACTCACCTCTCGATATAATTGATGGTAATAATTATGAATTGTTGGCGAACGCGTCCTCTGGTTCTGGGTCTGGTTCCAGCTCGAGTATGCCCAGGACGCCATTAAAATCAGTCATTAGAGCACATCTACCGAATCAACAGAGAACTACTGTTCAGGTTTTTCCCGGACAGACAGTTAGAGATGCGTTGGCGAAGGCTATGAGACGCAGAAAACTGACGCCTGAAATGTGTACTGTTTTTATTTATAATACTAAGTATGTTGAAGTCAATCTATTATTTTTGGTATTTAATTGAAGTGATATTTATCTGTTTTTATTTTTATTTTATCTTATGTTCGCTTAAAAGACAACCAATTGATTGGGATCGAGATATCTCTGCACTCGATGGTCAAGAAATTTTAGTCGAAACGCGAGAACGATTTCCAATACAGACTAGTATTTCGCATAATTATGTAAATATTTTCATTTAATAATCAATTTTATACATACACTAAAACAAAAAGCATGAAAATCAGATCAATTTCACGCAATACTGAACTTTAGATATACACAAAGTTATTAAAAAACAAATTTTTAAGAAAAAAATCACTAAAATTACACAAAATTAATTCAAAAGATTTCAGAAAATAATTATTGTTTTGAGTGAATAAACATAAAGAAAATTGAACTTTTAATTAAATAATTTGAGTTCATTTCAGGATTTAAAATGATTTTTAATGAAAAATTGTTTGTTTAACGGAAAGGTACGCAAAACATTCTTCACATTAGCATTCTGTGAATGCTGTCATCGACTACTATTCCACGGATTCCGATGTCAGACTTGTGGCATACGATTCCATCAGCGCTGCGCTAATGCGGTGCCGTCTCTGTGCCAACCCTTACGTGTGGAATCCAATTATTATCGTCATCTGCTGGCGCTCAACGACCCGTCAACATATCTCTCGAATTCTAGGACTCCACAGGTCCCATCTCAATCATCACAGCCATCACAGAATCATAGGTCAACATTACCATTAGGCCAAAGAGAACGGTCCACATCGGCGCCTAACGTGTGCTTCAATCTAGTCTCACATAATGAACTTACTATTGAAGAATTGCGAACACTTACTGGAGGTCAGTTGCGTACTCCCCGCTACATTTTTATATATTAACCTATAGGCTGTCCAACAAGTTTCTCATTGCGCTCAAGTCTTTAGTCTTTCATATTGTTTTGTTTTGTCTCTTTATGAATTTGTTGTCTGTTATGTTTGTATTCTATTAGTAGTTTTGATTTGGCTCATAAAATATTATTTAAATGTTAAAATGAATTATTTTGCACTGTGCTCAGGAAACGGTAATTTACTTACAGCACATTTAGATGCTTAGAGTTAATTATTATGTATTTGATTTATCTGTGATGTTCAGAGCGTTATTGCACAGAATAAGTCCCCTCCCGCATAACTTAAAGCTTATCAGACTCGCAAAAATTAAAAATTATTCTCAGCTTCAAAAAATTTAAAAATTATTGGCAGTCGAACTCTGCCACCAGTGCTTGATTGTTATAAACAGGGTTATAATGTTTGAATGTCCTAACATTAATACACAACCGGTATTCCCTAGTATGCACTTTATGTTAAAGCAAGAGACACTCTTATAAAATGCTTTATATGCGCGAACTTTTTGGACACCCTATCGCTAATTTTTTCTTAAAATTAATACTTAATTTCAAATGAATTTATATATTATTTTCTCAATCGTTTGTTTCCTATTTATTATCATTTAATTAATTGGATGGTTGTGTTGGGCTTTGAATAACAATTTAATTTTTATGGTTTAATCTCTGATCTAATAACGAATTGCATAATAATTTGATTAATCAATTGAATTAATGCTCGATTTGTTCATTTAATTGACGATTTATTTGCATGAATGGCACTACACTTCACACAATTGTCTCGCAATACAAAAAACACTCAATTCTTTCTTCGCATGCCTTTTAATAATTTTTCAAAACCCAATTATACCTTAATTAATGCCTTTTGAAAAACGTATGATTAGTCTCATCAATAATATTGCCCGCATTTGTATCTCCACTAAATGTGCGCAGAATTAATCCTTACGCCACTCTACGAAAAGGTGAATCAATGCCTATTAAAACTCAATGTCTTAAAACTATTCTTCAAAACTGTCTCAACTTTTAAGTCGTGTCTTAATGTGTTTCTCTGTTTCAGAACTCAATCAAAAAGTGCTCTTAATTTCTGAGAATAGCAATAAATTAATATTAATTGCAGTTTAAGTTTAAAAAACTTCTTATGTAATTAAGAATTTATTTATTTTTTATTTTTCAACCAAAGGTGCGTTTAGTAATTTAGCTCCGCCTCACTCTTCGGGCACAATTGCCACCAGTTCCACATCTGGATATCAGGGTTCTATATCTCCATCTTCATCACCTACAAGAACCCAATCGGCCGGGGGTTCGCCAACTAGTATTCGGCAGCCGTGGCGGCCAAGGGCTCGATCTGCAGACGAGTCGTCTAAGAAAATAAGACCCAACTCGGGTCGAGAATCAATTGAAGACTGGGAGATACCGCTCGATGAGATACTAACGGGTCCCAGAATAGGGTCCGGATCTTTCGGGACTGTATACCGTGGTCACTGGCACGGACCGGTCGCGCTCAAGAAGCTTAATGTTACGAATCCTACTCCTGCACAGCTTCAGGTTTATAAACCTTTTAATTCATTAATATTTGTTACACAAAACCTGATTCGAGAAACGTTTTTTGTTCTGTTTTTTATTTTTACTTTTTTTTCCCTTAAATTCATTGCTTTTCTTTTTAGTTTAAATGAGTTTTTATCTCCGCTTTTGATCTGTTTTTCAGTGATTTAAGATTTTATTTTAATTGGTTTAAGTTTAAAAACAAGTCTTTCAATCACTTTTATTTGAATTTTAATATCTTTATTGCCATTAACTATAATTATTTTAGACTTAATGCAAACGAACCACTAATTTATGACTTCAATTACTTATTTGAAAAACTTATTGCATCAAAAACTTGTTCGACTTTTATTGAGTCGTTTGACTGATTAAAGTTGTTTAGCATAAGAATCATAACTTATTTATTAAAACTAATAAATTATAACTAATTTGCACAAAGGCTCAGCCCTACTGAGTCTGCACTGAGTTTGTTGAGCTTCTATACCAAGTTATGTCATAAATAAATACTAAAACACATTAAATAATACCTTTAAACGTATTTTCCAAATACATATTGTATAATACGATTCAAAATGTGTTTTAAATTTTTCAAATTTTAATTTTTTATATTTTCAATTTAAAAAATCTAAAAATAGTTATATTTATTTTCATATAACTTGAGCCTCTGGGGGTTTTAGTGCACTAGTCATCAAAATTAAAAATTTTATAAATCTCTTTCTCGTCTCATATTTATTCCTAAATTTCGTATAAATATCCCATACCTTCCCGTCCCGGATTAGTAAAACTTTTTTTATAATTTTATTACTACTGATACGGGATATCTCCAGATTTGAAGATATATTACACGAGACGAGATCTCGCTTTCATGTCTATTGCACGCAATTATTATAAGCTATTTATATAACCACTCAATAAAAATATTGATCTATTTATTAATAGTAATAATATTCTTATTTATTTGAATATTACTTTAATTTCAATATTCTATGCAATGAACATATGTTTACAGTACAATCAAAGTCCGTTTGATAAGAATCTTATAATTAGTTGATAATTAATGACTTAATTTAATGGTTTATCTTAATAGGCATTCAAGAATGAAGTGGCTGTACTTCGCAAAACACGTCACGTCAATATATTATTATTTATGGGCTGCGTATCTCGGCCTCAATTAACAATAGTTACCCAATGGTGCGAAGGCTCGTCACTCTATAAACATCTTCATGTGCTCGAAACTAAGTTCGAATTATTGCAATTGATTGATATCGCCAGACAAACAGCACAGGGAATGGATTACTTGCACGCCAAGAATATTATACATCGCGACTTAAAATCAAACAGTAATTTAATATTCCATTCAATTAACTTTACAGCTAAATAACCGTTTACTAGCATTCAAATTATTTTTGTCTTCAAATTTTTATTTTCTAATAATTTAATTATCTTTAATTAAATCTCAAGACTGCTTCTATACCCGCCTGACCTGAGCATCAAATGAGTTTAAAAAATGTTTTTTTTAAATCACTAAAAATATTTAAATTTTCTTTTCAATGAAAGCCTTCTCGTTATCTGTTTATTGATTTATTTATCCAAAAAAGCTAAAAATGACGAATTTTCGTATTTATTATCAATTAAGCGCTAGAAACTGAGTTAAATATTTCAGAAAATTAAATTTTATTTCGTTTTAGATATCATTAAATTATTATTATTTATATTATTTTAAGTTTAACTACTTTTTCAATGCCTGTCATTAAAATCCTTTAAAAAATTCATATAAAATCACTTAAAGTTTTAACGAATAAACTAAATGAATAAATCATTAAATTTAACTGTTTTTTATTTAATGCTCAAAACCTAATATTTAATTTATTTTATTTGTAAAATAAAATACAAATCAATCATAAAAGTAAACCAATTACTTATAGACATCTTTCTTCACGACGACCTGACCGTCAAAATCGGTGACTTCGGTTTAGCGACAGTCAAGACTCGATGGCAGGGCTCTCAACAGTTCAATCAGCCGACGGGTTCGATCTTATGGATGGCTCCGGAAGTGATCCGAATGAAGGAATCGAATCCATACACTTTTCAAAGTGATTGCTATGCATTCGGTATTGTGATGTTCGAGTTGGTCACCGGACAGCTTCCATATCAACACATCAATAATAAAGATCAGATCCTTTTTATGGTCGGACACGGATTACTACATCCGGATCTCACTCTTGCCAGAAGTGAAACACCAAAAGCTTTTCTACGTCTGATCGAAGATTGTATACTATTTAATAGAGAAGAGCGACCACTCTTTAGACAGGTTTGAAATAATTGAAAAATAGTTATTAAAGTCCTTATCAGTTAAGATGAATTGTTGTTTAGTATACTATAAAACTATAGAATTCTACTGTTTTTATCAGAAAATAAAATTTAATATTTTCGACCATAAAATGGAGACTTAATCGAGAAAAAACTTTAATCATGTTTTGGTTGTTTAAAAAAAGATTTTAATATAGAGTTGAATTACTTTCAGATATTAGCGACTTTAGAACACTTGCTTCGATCTCTTCCCAAAATACATCGCTCCACATCAGAGCCAACACTAAACCGAACACATTTACAATCAGATGACTTTTTGGGTACTATGTGTGCTTCGCCGAAGACTCCCATCAATTCACAATTCGGTGCATTCCATTTCTTCACAACTGGCAATATATAAAACTGTTTGAATAACTAATCAATACATTGAATACAAGCAAATCTGTGAATAAAAGAAACGTTTATTGAAATCTATACACTAAATAACAGCCGAACGAATCCGCCTGTAATTGGATTTTCTGAAACTGAGTTCAGAGAATTTGCTCTTCTATTGAAGAAAAACACGCGAATCAAATGATAATTTAAGTTAAATTAAAGTAAAGTATATATTAATTATAGATATTTTATGTAAATATAATAATATTATAAGAAAATATTGATTTAAAGAGCACTTTCATGTAATTATATATTTTTATTACTGAATAGCATTCCAGGCGTTACTTAAGTCGAACTATTGATCACTTTTTTCCTTAAAAAAAAGGATTTCAAGAGCCTCTCAAGTCCTTAATTAATACTGACTTGAGTTTAACGAAAGGTTTCTTTTCTGTCGAGAAAAAACATTCAAAGAAATGATGAAAAAAATGATTTCTGTGATAATTATTAATGAATGACTTTTTTTCCTCTTATTTCGAATTTTTAACTCATTGTAACTTTAATTTAATTTTTTTTATTATTCTTTTTGAATTGTTTTTTCGCACTCGAGTTTAGTTCCGATTTATTTGACATTTAGTTTATCGGTATTTGTCTTTTGACTTAAATAATAGCTTCGATTAAGTCTTTTTATGGAGCGCTTTATGTCTATTCAGTATAATATCTCTATTCTCTTAAATCATGTCATCATTTAATTAATTTTATTGAAATAATTCATAAAACACTAAAATCATTGATATTTTTGATTTTTTGAATCATTAATAAATTTATTATGAAAAATAAAAAGTTCTCAACATTAGGTTTAATGCAATTTATTTATTTAATTAAAGTCACACTTCTATAGGCTTTAAATTTTAGCCTCAAAAGCACTTATTATACGGTATGTCCTAAAGTGTATCCTATTTTCAAGTTTTGATTAAGGAATTCAATGTAATCAGGGCTGGCATAGGATCCGCAGCTTTGGTGGGTTCGGATACAGAAATCTATGGAAATTTAATTTAAACTACAATTTGTTCTCAGACTCTTATCTTTCACTATCTTTCAGTATCTCTTACGTAATTATGAGAACAGACAACTGTAACTTCATTTGTCAGACTTACTGACTTCAACAAATATTTTCACTCCTCAAAGATGCGGATATTGGAGTACTACTGAACTAATAATTAACTGTTAACCAAATTACTAAATATTTTCACACATAATGTCGCATAACTTAAGACGCATTGCTTATAAACAACTTTAATGCTAAAAATACTGAATTCATTTCTTAAGTCACTTTAAATCGAGTGAAGTATAGAGTTTACTAATGGTATACTATTATATAATAAATACAAGTATTACACTATCTTTTTGTCGATTATCGAAATGGAGACATGTTTAGTCAGACACTTAAATAAAAAGATATTTAAAAACAAGAAATAAATACAAAGTTAGGCTCAAAACCGATCTTTATTAGCGACTGAACTATTTTTATGTCTTTCTTTTTCTATCTCCTAATATACGGTGGACTTCATCTCGGCTCAGATAATGATTGTCTCGACGCATGACCCGTAGCGTCGTGTCCCGGCTTTTTGAGCGCATACTTCTTGATGAAGACATCGGACCATCTGATCGCCTCGAATACGACCATATAAAGCAACCACTTTAGGAGGTAGTATACCTTCGAGGGGAAAATCCTTTTCTGCCAATTCACAGATCTGGCCATTATCACCGTCCAAACGAACTGAATCAGAAGCGCTGCCACACTGACCACAACTCGCGGCCAATTCTTCTTCACATATTTGATGACATCCTCTTCAGTCAAGTCGAGCTTCTCTTTCATGACTTTTTTCACGCTATCCATCGCTGCTATTCTTTTTGGATTCTGGGTTTGCGCTGATATTGAATATAAATCTCAAGAAATATGAGTTTTGATCAGTTTTGAATTCAACCGTTTTTTGGAAATGATTTGAATTTTTTGAATTATTTCTAAAGTTCGTTATTTGATTGTTGGGCTCCTTTAAAAGTTTGATTATTGAAAACTTTATTAGTGTTAAAATTACTGTAAATGCAGTCCTCTATTAAGTGCAGTCTTTCTTAACTTTATTTTTATGAACTTTAAAGTTTTTCATATCAGTGAAAGCGTTTACCATAAAGTCTTCGACAATACTATAACTATGATTCAGAGCAATACATAATAAGTCAGTTTTAAGTCTATTCTGTTATAAACTGTTTTGTCTTTTGAAACAGTTATTATTAAATTGATTTTATTTTTTGAATACATTTTGTAAAAAAATCCTCAAAAAACTGTTTAATTTGAGAGCCAATGCATATCTGGTCCGAAAATCTCATAACTAATACCGTCACAGAGTTTATGAATAAAACTCAAGTATTTTTTTAAAACTGTGTTAAACATAAGTATATTTCTGCTACAGTTAAGTGGTTTTAAATAATTAGATTTATGACTCACTATTTGTTTACGTTTCGCAAAACACATGATTTCCTAAATTGACACAAAACTGCATTTAATTAAAACACAAATAAAATCAACGAAAACAATGCCTGAAAACCATTCAATTGAATTGATTTCGCATAACATGAGAAGAGAGGAAATGATGTCAAAAATAATATCGACTTTAGAAAAGTTGGGATCGATTAGTGATCATGTGTTCGCTCAAATCGACTCAAATATCAACTCATTTAACAAAAAACTATTAAATATCAATCAACGCACTAATCAATGTCAGCATAAGATCCAACAGATCCGTGTGTTGGCCAACAAAGCGACCAAAATATTCGCGAACTATAAGTACCCGAACGAAGAGATCGGTTATAATGATTACAAACCTATTAATCGGTATTTAATTGATTTGAAAACTGTTTCTTTTGATGGAAATGAGTTGAGATTCAGCTCAAGTCATATACCGTTCGATGAGTCGGTTCTTAAGGAGAAGATTCAGTTCTTTTCGATACCGAAGTCGAGGATCAGATCTGAAGACAATAATTGCTTTGATTTTTATGACTTTAATAATACAATGAGTGATCCGTTGGGAGCCATTCCGTGGCAAAGATTCACTTCTGTCTCATCTCTTCTGGTCTTCAATACCGCAGACAATGCGTTCTTAAGACGATCTCAAGGTTTATAACATTTTTATTATTAATTATCAAATCATTAATTGTATAAAACATTTTGCGTTTGTTTTTTTAGTAACAATTTTTGAAAATTGAGGCAAAAATTAACATTTCTTACAAATAATAAGAAATTATTTCAATTTTAATGTTTTTTCTCTATTGAAATGTTTTAATAACTATTTATTTGTTTATTTTGATGAAAATATAATTAACTGAATGTTATCTCATATGTAATGTTGTGTTGACTTTAAGGTTCGTCAATATATGACCAGAAAATGAGAGTCAAAAGACCGCAACAGATGAGTGACCTGAACAGTGATATCTTTCAGGCGCCGGACTCTATACTAAACAGCGAACAGACAGAAAAACGAGAGACTCTTCACTATTTACCTGAAATACAATCCCCGCCACAGATAATGGATGACTTACCGCAAGCGCTGCCATCACTTCCAGGCATTGCAGACGACATTGCATTTAATCTCTCGGACGAAGAGTTCTTGAGCGCAACGATTCCTAACTTGAATGGAATGATTGGAGTTATTCCACAATTGCCTGAAATACCTGCAGTCGAGCCAACCCTTCAAACAAATCCAGTATTAAATACATATTCAGCACAAGACTATTCCTCTTCTGCGACGCCTTCTATTAGCCAAACAATAGCACAGACATCTCAGTCAGACGCCATTCCTCCGCCGCCACCACCTCCTCCTCCACCCCCACCACCATCTCCTCCACCGGTGACCACAAATCAGACATCAGTCCCGACACAAAAACAACTGAATACACAAACAATACAATCAAACACTGAGAAGAGCTCACAATCTGTGCCATCGGTGGACACAAACAGAGCCAGTCTTTTAGAGTCTATAAGAGCTGCCGCCGGAAAACCGAAGAAATCAACTAATATTGTGATCGCGCGAAAAATTGAGGCCAAAAAGAATAAACAGAAAGAAGTGGTGAGCGGGGACTTAATGTCGGATTTGTTTAATAAGCTTTCGATGAGACGTAAAGGCATTAGTGGTGCGAATGTTACCAATGATTCGGCACAAGAGCCCTCTTCAGCAATGGAACGCATCTCTGCTATGATTCCTCCACCGCCACCCGTTTCAACGATAATAATGAGAATAACGATGACTGG
>JAQGAM010000198.1:0-15426 GCA_034697665.1 Nanhermannia comitalis
GTAGTACTCGATGAGATCTTTTCAATGATATATCACTCACGATAGGCACCCTTTCAGGGCCTACCCCTATGGGGTTTTGTCATTACTCTTTGTGGTTTTAGAAATATTAGTTTTAAAACCTAAAGAAAGCAAAGAAAGCAAAGAAAACATTTAGATTATTTAGTATTTTGGAATTGTATATGCGATTTACAAGAACTGAAGTGAAAATAAGCTACTTTTGTTTTTTTATGACAGAACTTAACCATAAGAAAGTATAGTACAAAGAATAAATTCAATTTTATTCTAAATATTGATTTCTAATTCAATTTTCAAATATAAACTAATACATAACGTAAATTCAATTGATCTAAAACTGAATGATAGGTCACATATATTTAGAAATACTTCTTTGTCACCTTTTGAGACATATTATTAATTCCAATTGAAAAACTAGTCTGTAATTTCAAATGCAGACTTTGCAAATACATTATAAATGGTTTGTTGAATTTGGTGTATAATCATTGTGTTCTCACTGAATATATTAAAACTTAATATATTCGCCAACTATTAATAGACTCAACAATACTTTTATACTACAGGTACTATAAATGTATGTAAATTTTACAAAAAAATATGTTTCATTCAATAGCTTAGAGTGTTTGCAAAGTTTTATTTAGGCGTTAATAACCCCCATTAAATGTTAAGCGACAAATTTATGCAATCTTACAAATTAAACTTTATAAGAGATTGAATGACGGCTATTATGAAAGAATTAAAAATAGTATTTTGTCAAAGATTCTTCTTTCTATTAATAAATAGCATGAAAATAATTTCATTATCTTTATAACAGAACTAAGCAAATGTATTTATCCGTCAAAGTGTAACAATTAAATAAGGGATTGGAAAGCACTTCAATCATAGAGAAGCTCTCATAACTATAAGATATATCTTATAAATATGAGCCCAGATTTGATTATTTCTTTGGATGAACAAATCTTTACTTATGCTTAAGTATTCGTTAATTATATAAAAATCATAAAACGATGCTTTAAATAAATGAATTTATTATTTTAAAATTCAAGTTTCAGAGTTAAATGCCATTAACCTTTTGACATGAGCGTCAACTCAATTAAATATTAATTAAATTTGAATATAGACTTAACTAATTTTCTAACGAGTCATCTAATATAATAATAATATAATTAATTTTTTTGAAGTTTATCACATTATTTACCTGAGAAGAAAACTCAACTCATTAATTACAATAAAATTTCTGTATCACACAGTTTCTCATTAAAAAATAATTTATGATTCAATAAGTCCTACAGTATTTTTCAAATTAGTTTTCTTTTAATCAAATGATACAATATCGTTATAGTGGAGTTGGATATAGTGAATCTCTCGCTATAGTGAACAGTTTTAGACCACTAGTTTGGTTCGCTATACCCGATAATGTCATAGTATTGACTCCCGATATAGTGAACGGATTTTTCTTGCATTTGGTCGTTCACTATAACGAGAGTCTACTGTATTGGACTATAAATTTAGCAGAATAAGTTTTCAATGCTAATGGAATTCCAAGAGAGTCGAGACTCGATTTCTCGAAAATACCAACATCTAATTAATACTAAAATATAAGCTGACCTCAGATTAAGTTCATTTATTTCAAATATCTGACAAAACACGATAAAAATTTTCGGAATTTGGACCCAATCTCGTATTCAAGAGTCACTTAAGCAAAGAGAAAATGTTTTTTTAAAATTAATGATTACACTAATGATTAGATCAATATATTTCAATGTTAAATCATTAGTCAAAGAAAAAGTAAAGCATCAGCTTTTAAAAGAAATTATTTTATCCTCTAAGAAAGTGTTATCAATTAGGTTTAGTATATATCAATCTTTATTTGTTTGTTAAATCAGTTTTTAAAAGTAATGAATAAATAAAACAGAGCACAAAACACTAGTTTTAGAATTAACTTTACTTAAACTTTTCAAATCAAAATTAATAAATTATTACTTTTACTCATTTAATGTTTATAACTCTTAAATTGAAAAGTACTGAAAAATTTGAAAACCGCTGACTTGAACAGTATTTAAGAGCAAAAAATTCTATCTTCAACTCTATTTATTTAATGAAATTCTTTTAACTTTCAAAAAATGGTTGTAAATATAGCGGTACTTTAAAAAAAAGTTTATAAATTTTCTGATTATTTCCCAATCGTGCCATTTCATAGCATTAATATGAATAAAACGCCGGAATTACAGCATAGCCTTAATTTATTATAAAATGCAAAAACCCTTTCCATAACAAAACGAAGTCTTTTAAATTTATTGGATTTATAAATTAAATAAAAATGATGTTTGAAGTGTTGACACGCAAAAAATATTGACATTTACAGATACAGGTATTATAATGAAAATGTTAAACAAACATAACCTTATTTACAAAATAATGAAAAGCTAATTATCAAAGTTCTATATTTCAAATGGTTAGCAAAATTGATGACATTTATTGTGGTAAATCGCTTCAGTTTCAAGAGATATAATAAGTCACTTACGAAAATATATTTATCTGACACTTTCAGTGATTGAAGTGCACAGTAGTTTGTGCAATAATGCCCGCATCATTCAATACTATTCTTATAATTAAAGACTATTAAAGCTAACGAAAAAGTGTTGAGAGTTCATCGACCAAATTATAACAAACTTTATTTGTCGACACTTACGAGTAAAAAAAAACATTTTTTCAGATGAAGAGTAAGCGCTGTGACACTTATGAAAACAAACGCCTTTTTTAGAATAAAAATAATAAATATATATTTAAATTACTTTTTCGCTAAAATGGAAATGAAGTACAGCAGTCGTGCATTGAATAGTCTTAATTTAGAGGAAATTTTGCTTTATTCGTGAATTTTAGACAAAATTATATGTTTTGATTTAAAATTCTGTTCAGTGGTCTCAATGCCCAAAATGAGGTTTTTAGCCTTATTCTAAATATTAACGAAATACTTGTAAAGATTTGTAAACTAACTCATTAAATTGGTAACATTGATAGTCACTGAGCACTCAAACATTTAAGAGATTAAAATTTTACAAAAAATATTTACTGGTTGTACTGGCATTTGAAATGATTTGAAACAATTCAAACTTAATCTGAATACAAATAGGTGTTGTCAGAGGTCTCTTATTTTGTTTATACTGGACATATAGATTGGCAAAATTTGAGTAAAGTTTTGTTAACTTAATTGACAGTAACTACTAAATAGTAAAATATTTTATAAGTTTTTGTAAGCTCACGATAACCCTTAAGTATCTTACCTCAGATTAAATAAGCATAAACGTGAACTTACACTGCAATAATAAAAATCACTATAAGCCTACTTAAGCCTTAGAGACTTTTGAGCTTAATTGTCATTTACAGAGGAGAATCTTTTTGAACACAATTTTAAGGTGAAATTGTCTTAATGAAAATGTGCGAATTAAATAGAAGTTCAAATTTGCAGCATTTCGTTTGATTTGTGACTTGAGGCTAACTTCAGAGCCTTTTACTTGTTTTCATTATTCAAAAGTATTGATTACCTCAACTGACTATCAAAACTGGAATTGAATTAATTAATAAAAGAGTAAATATTATATGAAGCATAACATGAAAGTACCGGTATATTAATTATAATTAAAAGTCTGAACATTCATTCAGCAGACAATGATTTATTTGTATGAATGGAAAAAATCTTTATCTGACATCAAATGTATCACTTTAAGGATGAAATAGAGAACCGAAGCACATAATATGCGAAAATCTATTATATTCATCCTATGCATAATTTGATTTTTATCGTTAATTCGTGATTAACAATAATTTATTTGTTTATCCACTTTTATTTAGTATATAATGAATAAATACTATTATTTTTCAATTTTCAATTAAAATGATTTATTAATAATTTATAGTTCGGCCCAATAGTACATAATTGTTAAACATATTGATTTCCACAAACGTTGCATTAGAAAAACTATTTTAAATGCTTTATTTTTAAAGTTTTTAAAGTTTTATAACACAGACTTTTCTAATTAGAAATGGAAAGAATTGGGCAAAAGCTAAAAAATAAATTATTTCTATCAATGAAATTAAATGATTGGGTTATTTCGACTGAGGAATGAGATTTTCTATTCTTTCAAAAGTAAGACTGAATAGATTTTCCGCTTTGTTTAACATAATAAATAAATATTTTCTTAAGTTTATTGAATTTTTATTGAGAACTTCTTAACAGATATGTTATTTGAAAAAAGTGAAATTCACAAACAAATATTAGAATTGAGTATTAGTATTAGAAAATAATGTTATTTACTCAATCAAAAATATTGTACTTTATATAATATGTCATAACCTTTATATAATATGTCATAATCTTTATATAATGGTCAAACATATGTTCAACTAAAAGAGAAAAAGTTTCTGCTGAGCTATTATACTGCAATACCAACGTAATATCATTGTGTAATACCAATAACAATTATTGTTTGGGTTTATGAGTATTACTGTGACACTCATTATTGTATTGCTGTAATTCTTGTGTAGATATTTCTGATAAACTTTCAAGAAAAGGGCGATTTTTGGATTTATTCAAGAAAAACGAATAAATGAATTGATTAATGATTTAGTTTTCTTTAAATTAAAACTACTTTTACAGTATACAAAATCCGTATAAAACATTAACTAATTTAATTGTTTATCGTACATAAAAAGTAAAGTCAGTGATATATTAATATGTTCTAAAATGAATTTGTTTATAAAGCAAAGTTTTTAAAATTTGAATTAAAGTCCAATCAAGTTAGTAGACAAGTAACTGTTTTAAAATTAGTTTTTAAATACATACACTATTGAAATGATTTAGTCTACTGTCGGCAGAAAAAGTATTTGTAAAACTGCAAAATAGGACGGTATCAATAGACTACATATTAGGCATGAGCATGAAATCTTGTCTCGTGAAAAATCTTGCAAAATCTCGAGATAAAGTTTATCGCGAAACGGGATAAAGTTTTGGTTAAATTTATGATACGAGACGAGATCTAAAATTTTGGAAAAATGCGGGACGAGATTGTACTCAACAACACGAGACTGAGACAAGATCGAGATTTTTAAAATCAAAAAATCTCATGTCTACTCCTATTGTTAAGAAATCCATTGGAAAAATTATTTTAAATCTTTTTAGAACTTAACGCTTTATATGTAAAACAAAGCTAAATATTAAAGTAATTCCTTTATTTCATGAGCGAGAAAATGTTCGGTTTAACATCTTTTCCGCCGATAGTACAGTACAGTACCAATTGGTGGATAAAAAATTTCAATTGATATTTATAAATGAAATGGAAAGAAAAAACAAAATGATTTAGAAAAACCAATCATTCTAAATTCAAAGTGTGAATATTTTTTGTCAAGTCTTTTCTGATGGACTTTTTCTTGTTTTTAAAACAAAAACTTAGTGTTGCAGTTGTTACGCAGTGGCGTAGATATAGATTTTTAATCAATTTTTCATATTTTCTAGACTTTACTTATTATTGTATTTCAATATATTTCCTGTTTTTATGTAATCTTATATAAAGTATTTTTAATTGTGTGACATAACGTAACATAACATTTTCTTCGGCCAACTCCCTAATGAGAGGAGATCTCACCTTTAGCCCAGAGTTAGAGTGAAATTTTTACAGGTGTTGGCAGTGGGCAAATGCTACGGGCCTAGGAATTGCTCGAAAACAATGAATATATGGCCGGTATATTGCAGTCAAAGAATAACAGCGAGGCTGGGATTCAAATCCACGACCCATCAATCATGAGTCCGGCACCTTACCCAATGCGCCACGATAATTGTGTTAAAATATTAATTATATAAACTTAAGTTTTTCACTGTTGCTGGAAGTCGATAACTATTTAAATATCTACTGTGGAAGAAAATACTTTTTTTAACAGTACATTTCATCAAAAAGCAGATCAAATTGAGAGTAAATGTGCGACTGAGGTCATGAGCAGAGAACGGGTGAGATTTTTTTGAGTCGCTACTAATTTAATCAATGTTTTAGTGTCAATTAGTGCATATTTATCAAAATCTTAGAAAACACACTCATTTCCAACATGAATTGTTAATAACCCAACAAATTCACTTTCCAAAAGATCATGTTTTTTGAGTTTAGCATTATTTTTACATTTGCTCTTTAGAAAAGTTGATTCGTTTTGAAAAATACATCACAGTTTCTGAAGGGCACAAAATTCAATTATGAAGTTTTTATGTGATAAAATAGAAATATTTGCTTAACTAATAATTTTGAAATTTTAATAATAAATTTAAAATTTAAAATGATGCGATCAAAACTTTTCTAAACTTTGTGTACAGTAAGTCGTAATTTATATGATTAATATATCTTTTCTGAGTTAAAGAACTTCTTGAATTATTGAACGAGTAATATAAGAACTAAACCAAAATATGGTTTCATGAAAGTATTCTAGTCTTGCAGTATTCACACAAATAAACACCAGATGCCTTATGAAAAACAAAAGTCACATTAATAATAATCATTATTATAAGAAGAGTTCTCGCATTAAATAACGAAATATTATTTCTCTTATATTTAAATAAATGAAAGAAAACGAAATGGTTTGTTGAGTATCTGCTGGAAAGGAGGATTAAAAGGTTTCATTCATGAATACTGTCAGTTCAATATTAATGTATGAGCCGTGCTCTGCAAGGCCTTTAAGTTTGTGAATGGAGCACAATAGAAATGGTCACTCATTTGGAGATATAATTGTTTATTAGTAATTAATGTTTGCAAATCAAATAAGAAAGAGAGTAATAGTTTCAGATCAATCAATTTCTTTTACATCTAATGAACTGCTTTCTACTGTTATTTGATTTGCGGCCAAATACTCTGTATTACTAATAAATAAACTGTCAAATAAATGACCATTTCATATATTGTGTCCATATGCTCCATGTCCACATACATGCTTAGAAACAATATAATTTCATATTTAAGAAGTTTCAACACTACTTAGTATAGCAATTTAATAGTCAAATGTTGTCATAAAGATATTGTGTTATCACTGTATTTGTATGTGTATTAATGTTTGACTGACTATACAGGATGTTACACATTAATGATGGACAATAACAATCAGTTACTATGCTACCCAGACAATCTTCTGTATCTTCCCATACAAAATATAAATATAAAATGAGTTTTTCAAATTGAGGTGAATTACAGAGAGAATGGCATAACAAATAATCTTTTCTCTTTGTTATCCAAAATCTTTGTGCTAAATTTTATTTAAAATTACTTTCTCTACTTTTCAGATAGAATTTTGGGTGGAGATAATACTTTTCGGGTTTAATTTTCACACCGATTCGGTTGGTTTAATCGGGTTAAAAAATTAAATCAATTCGGTTTTATAGGATTTAAAACGGAAAATTTATTTTCAAATTCAGGTTCATTTTAAAACATTAATTAATTTATAAACATTTAAAACATATACTAATGAAAATGTTTCTCTATATCTCAAATGAAATAAAATTGAGCACATATTTAGGTGTTCATAATTTAACGATTAGGGATGATCTGTTTGAACATTTCTTTGTAAAAATCAATTGCTTTGACTTGGTATTTCTTAATATAAGAAGTTAGATAACTATATTTATCTTAAAATACGCATGTTTGATTCAGGTTTTTTCGGGTTAAACCCGTTTTTAAAATTTTTCCTTTCGGAGGGTTTAATCGGATTAAATCCGAAAAGTATTATCACTAATTTTTGGTTAATATTTGATTAATATATAAATTTTATAATTGAGGTATGTCAGGGTCAGCACAAATTCAATAATTTGTACGTATTGCCCTTTATATTGTAGTACCTTCCTTAAGTTCATTACATTCATCCCTGATTGTGGAGTTAAAACACACTTTGTCGTATGCACTGTAATGCACTTTGAATTAAAATACTGTATTTGTAATTCTTACTAAGAATCTTATTGTGTATTTACGATTAACTTTTTAAGTAAAATCTTATTCGAAATATGAATGTTTACATAAAAAGGTATCTTTTCTCGTTGCTATATCTGCTTTTATTGCAATTAATTGCATTTTATTACTTAATTTTAAAGTTTTGTAATTATATTAAAAAACAATTTATGCATTTAATTGGAATTTGAGACAAGAAAATTGTAATAAAGAACTCTTATTTTGATTATTAGCTTTAAAATGTAAATTAGCTGACATACAAGTTATGCTAAATCTGAATAAGGCTTCAATTTTGTTTTGCTCAAATATAGGTATTCAGAAGAGCACAGATTTTCAGTCAAATCTGAGAGTACTTGAGAGATGCTTTCAAATAATTTTTCCGAACTAACTGTTAAGTCCTAAGATTGAAATAAACATTAAGTACTGTACGAAGTAATGCAAAAGCGTTCGACATCACTTGCGATTAATGTTTGTATTACACTCATTGAGTAAGGATTAATGGATCACAGCTTCAATTAGAGTATGTCTCTCTTATTTTAATCCAAATAAATCTTTTCAACAAAACTAAATATTCATAAATTTGGTTATTTTTCAATAAAACATTTGAATATAGAAATATATAAAAAGACTTAAATTTTTTCTTAAATATGATTAAAATATTTAAAGTTTTCTCAAAGAGATTTATGGCATGTATGAAGGTATAGAACTTAGTCTCTCTTTAAAAAGATTATTAATATTAAAAGTATTTCAAACTTCTAATAAATTATAAAATTAAATATAAAATACTATTATGTGACGAATTATAAGAGATTTAAGTGCGCTCTTGCCATACAGCGCTTTTTGAAGCGCTAAATCGTACTCTTTTGAAGTATGTCTTTTCTATTAGCATCTGTGCATTGCAGGTAAATGTGATTGTAGTTTTACTCTAGAACAGCGATCTTGCATAAGACCTACTTATAGAAACTTTTCAAAGCAAATAAAATAGTAAAAACCTCTCAAAGAATAAAGAAGTGTGGGCACACTATAGAAAACTATGAATAAAAAGCTCTATCAATTTGTGTCGATACCTAATCCTGCATTTTATCTGTTAGAATAATGACTACTTTAGAGGTTAAATATTAAAACATAAAAAATAAAAATTTGTTACATCGAATCGATTCTAAGAAAACTCAAAGACAATCAATCAGTTATTGCAATATCTTTAGCAGTATATCTCCCACTCGTCCCGCGTAACTACTAATCAATTTTATCTTAAAAAGGTGGGTATCAAATATTAAAATGACTGCTCAATCATAAAATGTACACCTGTTGCAAGTTCTTTTCAATTGAAAACACTCTATAGAGTTCAAATGTGAACATAATTCTTATTTGAAGATTATTTTTAAAAATTTATTACTAGAAAAATGCTTTACAAATGAATTCAGAAGAAATATTACACTTTTCAGACACTGCATTATAATGGATTTCTTTGTTTAGCTAACAATGGCATAAATGTCATCTTTATATAAAAAATGAACTGGTGTTTAGATATAGACAATAACACATATTATTATGTCTGAAAAAACCTTTAGAAAACATGTTCACATTTTTCTCGTGTATTTTTAAAATTGAAAATTTCTATTACGGTATCGCTGTTTTGTTCAAATAGCTTTTGTCATAAAAAGATAAAATATGTTATCAATAGAACAGTAGGGATATAATTTGTTTTTCTAGATTTTAATTATAGTTTTTTGGCCATATTTAGCGCATAAGTTGTAAAAATATTAATATTTCAAGGCATGTGTGTATTAACATAAAAATAGTGTACAGCTGAACAAATTAAGTGCAAAATCTCCGAAAGTTTAGCTGTGCTTAAGAATCAAAAGTAAATCATAAGAGATATATTCAAATATTAAACTCAATGTAAAGTACAGTGAGTTCTCAAACTTTTAACTCATATAATTTTCCTTATTTTATTCAGGAATAACAGGACAACTTTATATGTTCAGCTGTACTTTCAAATTATATGTGAAGGCAATAAATGTTATCTTTGTGAAGATTCCATTTTTGTTCATTGTCTATAATAATTAATTATTTATAAAATAGATAACTTATAAAACGCTTTTAATAGATTAAAATTTAAGTATTGCTCACATACACTCTATAAACTCTATGTGTAAATTATACGAATAATTTGAAGTCACAAATATATACTGTTTAGAATACGGGGTTACAAATTCAGAGCTTTCCATAATAGGTAGACAATGGTTAATATAAATACAAACTTTTATTATCAGTTTATAAGCAGAGATTAAAAGTTATCTTCATTTATAGCAGTTTATCGCTTATGAGTTTAAATCGAATAAAAAGTAATTATGTAAAGACTTACCCTCTATTTAATCGTAAAATCCTATAATCAACCGAAAAAATATTAGATCGACACTAAATATTTGATATAAAACTTATTTTGTGATAATTGGAAATGATTTTTATACAATTAGTAATAACTGAAAGCTCTAACTAAGTATTTCTCAAATTAACTTATAGTTAGACTACATAAGTAGTGTACAAAATCAGTTCATCAGAATATTCAGCTTACAAGAGAGCTTACAGTTATGTTTGTAATTTATATTTTGTAATAATATATATTTATAAGTATGAAAAATGCTTTCGACCACTTGATTGTGGGTTTTGCTAAAGTGCTACAATCAGACACCTTTGCTTAGGAATGGCTCTTTGCACTTATTACGTGATAAACAGCACACGCCTTTGATTATTGGAGTTAAGTTTTACTATCCAAAGGATGCTTCCCATAACGTCACTCTGTAAAACGCATGACTATCTTTACATTTAAGCTGAATTTGTGTAAAAAATTATATCCGTTAATGTTTTTTAATTATAACCATTTTTCATTGATAAGAGATCAGTGTTTAAATGACTTTTGGCCTAATCAACCACTTAATTAAACACTTTTAATTACTAGAAACAAATCTCTTCCATTTTCAGTGAATATATATTGAAATCAATTTTTTATTTAAGTAAAGAAACTTTCTTTATCTAAAAAACTACGTTAAAAAATATAATATAGTGTATAGCACTATAAGACGTGTGAATTAAAAAATTCGATCCAAATTTCATTAACTTTGCTCTAACATAAACACTATAATTAGAATAAAGTTATTCCAATTTTTCTTATGTCTGAGCAATAAAACTATGAAACTTTATTTCGAATCACAGTATAACGAATGTCGGCGCCTTAAAAGCTTTAAAGTTTAAGCTAACTTCTAATGATTTTTCTATAATAAATTTTAATTAAAGTCAAACAAATTTGAATTTCAAATTTGAAAGTTATACTCAACTAAAGAATCATTTTCATAACTGTATTTTAATCTACTATTTAAAGTAATATAGTTTTTTTAAACATTATACAGTAAAAGCTCGATATAACGAACCGTCAAGGGGTAAAAATTTTTGTCCGTTAAATCGAACTGTTCGTTATATCGAATGGATTTTAGCTTAATTTTATAGTCGAACGGGATTCCAGGCGTGTACGTTATAACGAGATGTTTGTTACATCGAGGTTCGTTATATCGAGCTTTTACTGTATTTATTTAATTTTAACATAACCGGTATTATATGCAATTCAGTATAACTTGCATTTGAACAAAAGCTTTCATCTATTTATTTATTATTTGTCAATTTAAAAAAATATGTACAATAATTTCATTCACAATTTAAATGTCAAAGTCAATTATCAATTTAGTGTCAATTAATTTTCAATTTAATAAATTTTTGTTTTGTTTTAAGACAATTTAATTCTTAGAGATTGATTTAAATGCAGTTAAAATATTTTTGCGACTCATTTGAAATAATGTAAATTCGATTGAATCATCCTAACAAATGCACGCTTAGGGTTAGAGTAAATGCTTGCAGGTAATGAAAGTGTTTTAAATGGATAGTGCAATCATACCTAACGGATACCTAAAAAACATGAGACTTCAATTTGAGAAACTTTACATTTTAATGCAAAAATATGGAAATTTTGCATTTAAAGGTAAAGTGACATTTGAAGGCAGTTTTATGATATATACCTAAGTTTAAGACTGAAAGACTATAGTAATAATGTGAGACTTCATGTACCTTTGGCATTACTTAATTTCGTTTGACTGAACCAATTGTTGTCTTCATTATCTCTGTATCTTTGTTAAGTTTAATGATTATTTTTTTACATCATCTTTTGTTTTCCTTTAGTAATTGAAATTTATACTAAATTTTAACTTATTATCTCTTAAATTAAAATAATACTAAACTTCCAGGCCAGAGTCGAAACATGTGGGCGGCACATCACCTTTAAGGAAGCACAGTGATTATGCCGTTTGCTTTAATTTCGTTTGCCCAAAATATCTTTTGCCCGAACACATTATTTAGTATAAAATTACCTGAAAATTATTAAAAATTTTATTAATCTACAGTCTGTGACAAAACCTTCAACGGGGGATTTTAGCTATTCTATCCACCTATTGATCAAATTTAATGAATATTTTTTTGAGTAAACCACAGTTGAAAATTTTTTTTCTCAAAGTGGCTTGAATCTATATTGAAAAGCTTATTATTTAGAAAGGTACCCTCATACAGAAAAATATATTGAAAATTTTGAAATTCTAATCAATACAAACGAAAATACTCTAAAAATGATTAGATACTTATATTTTTGTTTGACCTGAAATCTTATAAATTGAGCAGGACAGCGCATTAAATGTGATAATTAGGAAAATTCAAATGAGCGTAGCCTCCTGTTCATTCATCAGAATATGAGACCAGAGTCAAATTGAAGGTTTTGAAAATTTTTTTTTAATAACTGTATCAGATCTTATATGTACTGTTGTTTCAGTTCCAAATTTCTATTTCAGTTTCAGTTTCAGTTTCAGTTTTGAATTTCTATTTCAGTTTCAGTTTCAGTTTCAGTTTTGAATTTCTATTTCTATTTCAGTTTCAGTTTTGAATTTCTATTTCAGTTTCAGTTTCAGTTTTGAATTTCTATTTCTATTTCAGTTTTAGTTTCAGTTTTGTCGAGAATTTCTATTTCAGTTTCAGTTTCAGTTCCAAAAACTGAAACTAAAACTAAAGATATAATTCAGTTTCAGCTTCAGTTTTCGGAACTGAAATCAACACTAGTTTTATGTCATTCTTATAGTTATAATAATAGATTAGTTGTGAACTTAGCGCTAGAATTACATAAAGAGAAATACCAAAATTTGTATGAAATCTTATTTCCAATAAATACCCGAGATCTCCAATAATTATAAATAACTCCTTATAATCATTTGGTAATAGCAAAGAAATAAAACATTTGATGAAAACGATTAAATTTACGCAAAATATACGCAAAGGATTGTGTAATTTATTTCTGTTTACATAATTTCTTGATAGACATAAACCAATTCTATATAAATTCTTTTCAGCAGAGCTTATGATTAAATTTTGTGGCAATACTTCATTTGGATCAAAATTATCCATCTTTTAAATATACAAATATTCTTTATAGTACTGAAGATTCGCTTTAAATAAGAAATTTATACTTTTATTTCAAAAAAGAAGCGAAAATTAACTTCAATTCTTAGTAAATATTATGATGAATATAAGAAATTATCTGTAATAATAAATATTAAAATATACTTTAATAATAAAAAATATTTTTCTTATGTTTCTTGCATTTGAGTATTTTTTAAAGTAAACACAATAATTATGTCGTCTATTGTTTATCTAGTTTCTAAATTAATAATACAGAAATTTATGTAAATATCTTTTAGAAAAATAAGTTTAGGAAAAATAGATCAATATATGCGATGGCACTACAGATAAATAAAATATATTTTCAATATGATTCTCTACAAAAATTTTAAAATCAAGATAAAACACGGCTTTCAACATTTTGAGCTCTTGTTTCAATATAATTTTCAATTGAAAAATTATTTTGAAATAAAGGTATTAGAGTCTCTTTAACTTCTATAATAATAAGTAGTAGTAAATTATTTGTTCCTATGAAAGCCTAAATTTAATTTAACGCTTTTTAAAAACTAATATTTTATATCAGTTATAATTACGGTTGTCAGACCTCCGCGGGTCTATCGCGGGTCTTTTTGCGGGTCTATCTTTGTTCTCCGCTTTGCTTCTGCAAAATTAAGACATTTCTCCGTTTTTTAAAGATTCATAATTTTAAGTAATTTTTGCTAAACTGTGAAATAAATTTGTCTAAATTTTAAATCATTTTAAGTAAAAATTTCAATTATTTTAAAGTCAGAACTTGTTTTCCTAAGATTTCTATTATAGTAAATGTTGTCTATGCTGAAAACCAATTTTATGCATTTTAAAAAATAATTGGGAAGTTGTAATCTCCAGCTGTAAGTTAAAATTGGGGCAAATAATCACTCAATTATTCGTTTTTAATTATGGTTTATATATAATTACATAATTATTTTATTTTTCCAATATATATAAAATTTTATAATGAAATAAAATATTTGAGCAAAATTTATTTCACTGGAAAGTCATAACTTAATTGTTATTAAAGGACCCAAATACATTTTTAGATAGCATTTATAATCATTCATGGATATATGGACTATATATTGGGCCACTTAAAAGAACATATTGTCCATAGGTTTCAAAGGTGTATAATATATAATTAATTACAATGTAATTAATTAAGAATAATGCAGAGTAGAATATAGTTGATTAATACTAAACCGTAAATCAAACAATAATTTTATTTAAAGAAAATTTTTATATTATTTGACATACAATGATAATAAGCTATTCTTCCGTGAGTTTATCTGACATAAAAATTAATTTAATATACAATAGTATTACTATCAATAAAATAGCAGTAAATGTAAAAAATGAGAACATTTTAATAATTAGAAATAAGTTAAATATTTATATTTTTTATTAACTAAATAATCTAAGACTGCTATTAAATGATAAATATAAAACTGAATTAAATTATGTTTCCAAATAATGAAAACTTATGGACTTGTATATAAACTGTAACCAAAATGAATACTAACTTCTGTTATCAATATTTATTAATAGAAAGTTAATAGTTATCGGAGAGAATTCAAAATTATTTGAATTTTTTAAACCAAGATATTTGACTTATATTTAAATTATTTGAGGAAAAGAAAATTTTTTGCATGCAGTTTATTATTTTTAATTTAATTTATTTAACTTTTTATTTGTGTTTCGGCGCACCTTGGTAAAAAATTAGTAATGCTATCTCAATTTGCTAAGAAGTTTTAAAAACTATCACTTTATATTTTATAAGTTTTTTTTCACTTCAGACAACTTAATAAAAAACTTGTTATACATGAAAGTATATATCTTAGGGCTCGTGCACAAAGTACGCACGCACTTTTGAACAGTTTTCGGACCCCCACTCCCTCCCTGTACGCTTTTGCACACA
>JAQGAM010000199.1:0-15387 GCA_034697665.1 Nanhermannia comitalis
ACCTTTCCAATGATATATGACTCAAGAGTGTACCCTTTTCAGGGAGAAGCCCTATGGAAAGTTGCCATTACTCTTTTATTTATGCAGAAATTTTTATTACTTTTTTCCAGTCATATAATATTTTAGAGATTAATTTAACTTAATTACAAAAAGTCCAGAAAACTTGTAATTTCAAAATCAATTATTAAATGACTATATAAAAGCTGTATAATAGTAACAATAAATGTCACATTTTTCACATTTATTGTTCAGAGTATTCTATCAATGATTCAGATTATGCTTTAATATCTTTTGATTTATTTCAAATGTTTATCAGCGGCTAACCATTGTTGTCAACCTTTTTGACTCATTTGAATTTATATTTCATTTAAAAATAATCTCTAAATAGTTAAAACTATTTTTTCCAAACTAATAATTCATGCTTTTGTTATTCCATTATTGAAAACTTTATGAATTCTCTCAATTTGTTTGAAACTATGTTTTTTTTAATAATAAACCAAAATAGCAAAGTATTTGAATTAGATATTGTAGAAAAATAATGAAATTTTTTCAGACTATTTTTGGCTCTCGATGTATATCATGCTTTTTACTTGACAACCAACTAATTCATTATTTTGATTATTATGATGAGACAAAAGTAGTCTAAATTTTGAATTTTTGTTATAGTTACTAATTATTGAAATATTTAAATTATTGCATTGGTTCAGTTGTGATGCTTCAAATTTTTATTAATTATCTTATCTACTATTAAATAAGTTAATTTCAAATCTTATATGAAAATAAGTAATTTTTATGTTTACTTTATCAGTAATAATATTTAATTTTTTCACAAAACGTATAATATTCTCAATAAATTGAAAATCCATACAAAACCATATTTCTCGAGACTATACGAGAACAATATCTGGAACTTAAATGGATTTGCAATACATTGAGAGATCATCGCTTCGGGTAATAAAAACAATCAAGAGTTAAGATTGCAGTGAATTATTGCTTATCATTTTAGATTTTAACCAAATAATAAGAACACGAGTTTTATATTTCTTTAGTTAAAGTTTTTTCAGATATTCAATAATCGATTTTACACCGCTATAAACATCAAATTTTTAAAAGTGCTGTTTCGTGAGCAGAAAAAGTCCATATCATAAAAGCCATAAAAAATTGATGACTTTTCTTAGATATTGAACAATACATTGTTGACAATATGTGAGCCATATTTGTATTTAATGAATAAAATGAGTTTCAAAATTCTAGTCTTATTCCCAAAGCATATAATCTCTGTAATTAGTATATTCACGTCATGTGTAGGACATAGACTTGAGCTCAGGGGAGAAGAACTTTCTCTATGCTTATAATGAGTTTCAAAATGTAAAGTTTGTAAATATATTTCTCAAATATTGTTTTATTCGCTTTAAAGCAAGAAATATTTGAATAGTTTTTGTAATAAAACTCTTTCACGACGTCTTATTGAATATAAAAATAAAATTTAGTTATTTATAGAAATAAATGCATTTATTCTTTGAGTTTATAGAACGAAATATATTCCAAATATTCCTTTGGCTTTTAGAATAAAGTAATTGTTATGTTTGAATGTTGTTCTACAGTTACATACAATTTATACATTTATTTTTATTTGTAGCTCAAGTTTTTCAAGCAATATCTATATTTTGTTCGTAATTGAATAGTCTATCAAACAATTCAACGACTGTTGAAATTAGATATTTTTGGAACAGTTCGGCTTTTATTTGCATGAGTGAAGAAAACTTAAGGCTCAATAATATTTTCTATTCTGTAAAATATATGTAAACTACCGAATATACATATACTATTAGGCAGAGCCTAACTTGATGATAGTTATCATGTTGCTATTGGCAACAATGGCTGATAGTTTAGATGGCCAACATACTCTTTGGCTCCCAAAGGGTCAAAAATAATTATTTTCACGAAGAATAAGAGTTAGTTTTGATTTAATTATAATTATAACTAATTATAAATTTAGGAATTATTCTATAAAGAGATCTTCTATTTTACACTCTAACTGTAAAGTTAAGTAGAAGTCAACTTATATACAGTACAGTTACTGTATTGTATTGATTATTCTATTAATAATTTGTAAATCTGAATAACAATTCTATTAAAATATGAAAAAAATGAACTGATTGTTGATCAAAAGCATTACATGACTTATAAATCAACTGTTAATTATTGCAATTAACAGATTAAACTATTTTTCCAAACTTTGAATTTATTGTTAGCCCTCGAGAAGCAAGCTATGCTTTAATCCGGCTCTTGAGTCAAAATGAGTTGGGTGACTATGATTTAGATCCAGACCAGATCCAGACCTAACCCAACCAATCTACTTCAATCATAATTATTTTGGTTGGAATGTCTTGTTATTGATTGTTCAGCAAATGTTTAAAATTGTTAAACAATCTGTCATTGATGTCAACACACATTATGTGAACTATCTTTCAATCTTAATTTTCAATACGTTTTTAAGAATATTCGAAAGTAACTCCATTTATATCCTGCTTTTATTTCATTATTTGGATACAGGCTTTTCAAGTTCGAAGTAATACCTGTATAAAGTAGGATCAGTTCGAAATCGACCAAATCCTCATGTCTTTGAGATTGTAATAGGATTTGTCAGTGAATGTCAATAAAGGACAAGTTGCGAAAATAGTTGGTTAATGTTAATGATGCAGTTCAATGATTTCCGTTGACGTGCAAACTAAATAATTAACAGTAAATCCGATCATTAATGCGCGTCTGTTTACAGATAATCCAATTTATTTTCATTAAAATACAAATTTCATTCAAAATTATATAATTGTTTAAGTGTGAAGTCTATTAAGTTCTAAATGTTTTTTTAATTATCGAAAAATTTTCGAAAAATCTCTGCTCTAATATCTAACAGGGTTTTGATCAATTAATTTGTTTTAATTAACTTAATTACATATCATTCTTATTGTCTTTTATGTTAATTAATTTTAATTTCGTATCAGCAAAGCTTCTGGTTTGTCGTCAACAAGGCTTTTATAGTTTAAGTCTATCTAATATTTATCACTTGAAGATTACTTCAATTTATAAATCATGAGTTCTTCTAAATCATGAATTATTTCTAAGAAGCTGTAAAATTCTCAGTAAATTTTAGGGAATTTCAAGGCCTACTATTGTATCATCAAAGTTAAGAGATTTGTTTTTTGAGATTTACTTTTTATTTTTGAAACCCATACCGACAAAGTTTATTTATGAGCACAAACTCATACAGTACTTGTATGAGGAGTGAGCAGAACATTCAGTGACAATGAATATGACAGAAGCAGTCAAATAAGAATGGCATATAAGAAATGTTTCATTCATTGAATAGATTTGTGTCTATTGACTAAGCAATCAGGAGATGGTGAGGTATAAGGGTTTAGTTTCAATTCCAAATCAATCATTCGGACCATTCGGTAGCCTTTTTTCAGACAGAAAACATCTGTATTTGACTTAATCTTAATGTCTGATCTCATTTATCCCAAAGCATAATCTTTAGGATCACGCTTTCACTCGTATTATTATTTAACTACAAGTGTAACATATATTCTTTAACTGATTCGTGTAACTTATGTCGTAAATGCATTATTAATAAAAAGAGAAGCTTTATGTGACACTAATAAAGAGAATCACAAGAATTAGTACTTGTAGACAGCCCTGGAGTATAGGTCATCGAACGTTTCTGTTTTTTGTCTAACTATTGTACATCTAATTTATTTTGACGTTGAAAACGAGTTCTTCAATACAATAATCAATATTTTCATTGATTGTAAACTTTTGACTTTAATCAAAATTATAAAAAGTAAAAATATTGTATGAGTTCAGAACTCTTTTCACCATTCTTTAGCTCATGGGTTAATTTTTGCATTTGAAATAACAGTGAGCATTCTTAATTTTTAATATCAGAATTGAACTCAGCTTTGCTTTCAAACAATTATTTGGATTCCATGAAAGTCTCGTTTTCTCATTTTGTCAAATCAATGATTCATAAGCTTTAGTAATTGTTTTGGTTTAATCTAAGTTTATACTTATCTTAATGACCTTTTTATCTGATTTGTCTTAAGCATATCCTTTCTATTCAAACTAAAATACAAAATAAAGCTATTTTTTGTAAAGAACATTAATTTTGTTACATATATTCTATATTTGGATTTCTTTGTGGTTTTATTTTTGGGTTTTTAGAAATTAGAAGTAAAATGAATGGAAAACTGACAAATGGAAACATTGGTCACTGGCATTCACTCAATTCTTCATTTTATTTTCTAATATTTTTTTATTATGTCATAAATGATCTCTTTTTTCCGACAACAATAAAATATATTTGCAGTGTTAGCATGTTTTCTAAGTTTTATTCGTCTGAAACTACACGCTTTTTATATAAGTAAAAGCATTTGAAATTTTCGCTGAAACCAAAAATATTTTTATAAACTATTTATCATTATTTAATATTTTTCATTAGATTTGCAACTATTGAACCTTAAAATTGCTTATTATTTTCTAAACCTAATAGACTTATAATAATATGCAATATATTATGCTTTCATAAAAATAATTGCAATTATTCGAAGCCATCAATTGCTTTCTCAATAATCATACAAATCAGATACAATATTTGTCAAATTTTTGATATCTTTTTTGCATTAAACTGATAGATCCAATGTATATATTATTTGCAATACAAGCCCTAAAGTTCTTCAGATGGAATAAATTTTTAGAAATGACATCGTTTCCCAAAATAGCTTCGCTTATTCAATGATAAGCACATCTAACTTGTGATCTGATTTCTATAAATCCAAAAATGCGATACAACAAGAAATAAAGTTTTTATATGCACAGCTTGAAGGGATTTTTCGGGAATGATCAATATTCGGGTCAAGCTTTTAATCACCAGGTTTTAAATGCAAATGTCATTTAAAGAATTATAATAAAAAATATAACTTTAATGACCAATTCCTAAGTCTATTATTTGAAAGTTCTGTTTACTGTGCTGTTTACAAAATGCTCGAAAACTCCTTCAAAAAATTTATATATTGAAAAGCGAATGATTTAATATTAATATTCTTAGAAAAATTAGATTTAATTATACCTCCCATAGAGAGAAAATGTCTCTCGAAACTTTCCCGAAATAGTTTAAAGAAAATTTCTCATCAAAACAAAATTTCTAGAAATTCCGAACAGTACGCATATTGATCACATCGAAAAATACTCGAGAAGTGGACATTTCTGAGATAATTTGATACTAAAATTCGGATCGAAATTATACGGATAGATCGTAACCTTTCATAAGTACTCTTAAAATAAGCTCATACTTGTTCAATACTCTGTATTTATTACAGTTTTATTATATTAAGGATCACTTTTTACTTTTCTTATTAGAATTTCGAATAATTATGGATTTTTTATTATACTTGTAAAGTACTCTGTCATTTGTATTTCTTTATGTGCTCCTTTGTAAATAATTTCAAATCAAAGCAAAGATAACCTTATTTTAGCATTTTGTTGAAAGCCCTGTGAAATAAATCCTATAGTTTTATGGGCAAAATGAAAATCTTTAATAAGAATAATATTGCAAATTATTATTTAATATTAAATGAAAAGTAATAAATGTCAAAAATGAATACATTCTTTGAATCTTTGAATAATTATTAAATAAATTAAATTATAAACTTAAAGTGAAAATTTACATTAAATGCAAATTCACATTAAATTTTATTCATATTTTCATATTCAATGACAACCTTTCCTTAAATATACACAATCTTACGTATAGGTTATCCTGAAAGTACCTTTACTTACAAAAGTATTTTTATTACTTTGCGTGCTTAACATAGAGATAATGGAAACTATAGTTGACGGGCAGTGAGTTTTGTTGTACTAATGTTTTATTCACAGAGTTACAGACGTATGAATAAAATAGATTTAATTATGATCGAAAATGAGTGATTTGCAGGTCAAATGTATAACACTTGCAATCATTCTTTTCTCAATAGTACTCAAATCGCTCTATTTTACTGCTACTACATTTCCATAACAGAAATAACTCTTAACAGGTGACCTATAGCTAGGATTTCAGATCACCAATAATGCATTTAAAAAGATTTTCGGGACACACTATATGTTAATCAGTTATGTTTATCGGCAAATCAAATGATTTATACATATTTAATATTCCAGTGCTATGAATAGTTCCAAGAGTTTCAAAGGTAGCGAAAATCAGTTAATGTATTCAATAATTATAGAGAAATTATTCAATGATTATACAGTACTCTAATATGGTTATTGACAGAATAAACTGTGCTATAGAATAGTATAAGTTATTTCTCTTCAGATTCTTAAAATATTCGCAAATTCTTATTTTTTGAGCCAATAAATCATGGATGAGTTGTCAAATAATTCAAATTCAAATCCATTGACTTTAAATTCAAGTAACACTAATACTTATTTCCCATTTTTACGTCTCAATATCTCTAGTTTTTTCTACATTTTCTGAATATATATTATTAAATTATTTTCTTATTCTCCAAATATAATAGAGTATACGCAAAATGTTCCCTATTTTTAATGTTATGCACATATTTCGGAGTCATATAAGCGGATATTTCTTTAACATTATTTTTGATTCTAATCCTCAAAACTAATCTTTAAATATGCAATAGATTTGAATACAGAAAGTTTTGCTGTTTTACTACTAGTTATTAGAAAGATATTTCTTGTAAAATAAATATTTTAAATTCTTGGTATAATAAAAAGGTTTTCAATTTAATTTGAAAGCACAAATATACTAAACCTAAACAATTCACTTGAATGCACTTTAAGGGCAAGTAATTTAGTTAATTTATTTGTTTTACGGTATGCTTCAGAATAGATTAACACTGAATTTTCTATTTCTCAAACTCTTAAAATGCTTTCAATTTCCTCCAAGGTGATAAAACATTTTCTACGTTTATTTTTATTACAAAACATTTATTTTTCGTGCATTATATTATTCAATCTTATTCTATACTATACAAGCACAGGTAGGATAGTTTTCAATATGAACACTAAGAGCAAACAATGAATTCTTTGCAAAATATATTTTCAACATTAAATGGATAGCTTATAATACTGTATTTGTCTGTGAAAATGATTTAGGTTTATATTGCATTATATGTGAAGTAAATATAATTGAATCGTCAATGCATTCATTATAGCGCTCATTGAAATCGGTTGACATTTTATACGCGCAAAAGCTTTCGATTGGCTTCGCATTGATTTTATTGCTGAGTAAATAACAAGCAAACTTATATTACGCAAACTTATACTTACCATTAAAGCATTGTCTCAAAAGATCGATCTCTTAGTAGGTTAGAAAATACGTAGAGGTTTATGCGATTTTGCAATAATTTTCATATTAAACCCTATGAAAAAATTGACAGAAATAAAATTGATTTATACAATATTCCTATTTTTGTTAAATAAATACAACCATAGCTTTTACAGTAGTCTTCCATCAAATATTGTAATAATGCTCAAAGAAAAAATGGTAATAAAGTGAGCGCCACTGCCCTTATTGGAAAAAATATCTATATTTCATGTTAGAATTGATTATATTTTCATTTCCTTTTATGGCAAGTACAACAATAATATAATGTTTGCATCCATTTATTCATTTTAACTCAGGAGTTAGATTACCTCCTCTTCACATCAAGAATAGTATTCCATATTTTACTTAACTATCCTTAATTCCATGTTTTCTCTTATGTAATGATAGTACAGTATGCTCTTCATGTCACTCTTTTTTACGATAATCCTATCATAAGAAGCAATGACACGTTGCTTTGCTATTTAACTGATGGTTATATTCTTCATAATCCCATCAATTTGCTTGATTGCAAATCTATATATACATTCTTAATCTATTATATAATCTATATATCTGACTCAATCGCTTAAAATATGTCACAATTTATGACCTTTATATTCAATTTTTTAGTTCTCATAAATTAAATTCGTTTCTAAAATAACTCATATCAATAAGATATAAAGCATACATATTTGCATTTGAAATAGAAATTCTATTAAAAGTTTTATTACTAATATCATAATTTTTTGGATCATTTAAATTTATGTTTTCTCCATTCAAGTGAATTCAATGAATTCAATATAAACAAAAGTTATTTGAATAATACAGTTTGAGAATCATAAAACTGTGACATTAAAATATATACTTTCATGCATAACAGTATATATTTTATATTTATAAGAGCTGTACAATTAGAACATAAACTATTTGAACTATTTTAGTCTTTTTTTAACTTTTTACCTGTTTAGTCAACTTTCTAACAAATTTTTTTCCAAAAAAATTGATCATAAAGTTATAAATCGAGAAAATCATAAATATGTACAGTCAACTAATGATTCAAGCCTTACACTAAAGTATATATCTTAAAAAAAGTCATCGTTTTATGATTAGAACAACTGTACAATATCTTTAGTCAAACAATAGCTTTATATTTCATTTAGAGGTTTATCTCTTCTTTATTTCATTAGAAGAAGAAAACGATATTTAGCCATTTCATTGAATTGTTAGACCACTTATTTGCAATTTGAGTGACAAACTGTACAAAAGAAGTGAAGCCAACTTCACACTTCACGTTCTTTTCTTTTATATACCAAACGAGACCACAGAGAAATTTATTTTAGATGAAGTAATTTGTGGTCAACCATTCAAAAGTTAACATTAATTAGAATCTATATTAATCTTAATTAAGTCTGTTATCGCAGACATTGTCTATAATTTTAAATCTGTTGAACATTAGACACAATCTTGATTACATTCCTGAAAGTGTATTTGATTATTCTTCTGATACCTTTGCAAATAAATTAAGTTAAGCTTATTTTGAGTATAAATTAAATTCTAGATTAAGATTTAGTGAATTAGTTTTTGTGAAAATACGTTTTTCAATCAATAATTCTATTCTATGGTGTTTGCAATATATAGAGTAGACGACAGTGATTTAAATTAGCAAAAAGAATATAATTGGCCTCAATTGAAATGTTTTTAGAAGAATTATATCACATAATGCTATTGTTGTGAAGCCAACAGATGAATAAGACATAAATCTATTCAAATTAGTTGCTATTGTTTGTAATTAAAGTTCTAAGAATTTATATAAAATATAAATCAATTAAATTAATATTAAATCAGAATATTTTGAAATGCTTTTTCACTCAGTTTTACTTTTGAAACATTATGTCATCCAAAACAAATCCAAAATTTTAAATATTTTTCTTAAAATTATAAGAAAAACAATCTATTTATCGATAACTGTTTTCTTTAATATTAATATAAAAACCTTTTCAAAAACTTAACTCCATTTCTAATTATTCTTGACTTGAAGTTGATTATGAAAAATCAAACTATTAATTATTGAAAGATCTTCTATAACCTCAAATTCTCACATAGATCTGAAAAGCTATCCCTTGTCTAAAAAACTAAAATATTTCATCACATCTAAAATTTATTTATGAATCAAACACATCGATCAAGAAGTGAACGGTGCTGTCAGTTTGAAAGTAAGTCATTCGCTTAATCAGGGTATAAAAGTTTGTAAAATAACTGTATAGAGTCTTATAAAATACTTATGTATTTTGATCATATATTGAATAATTCTGAGAAGTATTCCAACAACTTATGAGCATTTGGATCATACTTGTTGTTGACGTGACCAGAAATCTATTTTCAGAATTCTTCCCCAGTAGAACTAATAAAATATTAAATCTTCATGTTTTATCACCAAATGAATGTCAACTATTGAATTGAAAATGTCAAATATAAATACTTTGAATTCCATATCTTATGGTATTTTAAAAAATTCATTTGTCTATAAAATTATTTTCTTATAGCAATTTTATATATTCCGAACGGGTATAATTTTTTTGACTCCACAATTTTTTTCTTTCATAGAAAACTCATTTAGCATTAGTCAAGTATTTCGATCATGTATTTGAAAACATCTTTTGAAATCAAATTAAGGATTTGTTTCCGAGGACATTGTATGCAGAAATTTCTTTGAACTTCTGTTTTTGATTTCAATACTGTAGCATTTTTTGTCAAATCAATTCTTTAAATTTTTAATTTAAAAGTTAAATTTTTCACTACTAACAAATAAATTGTATTTGTAGTTCTCATCCCTGTTTGAGAACTCGACTTCTTTTATCTTTTAAGCCAAAGGCTATTTTTCTTTTGTAAGAGCAGTGAAGCTCTCATTCGTCAGATTGACAGTTAAGACGACTTAAGAGTTAACGAAAAGATTCACGAGTCAGTGTATCTTTTGGATTAACTATAGCGTAAACTTATAAATGATTTTGAAATATAGAATATTCAGACTATTTACAAATAGAGTACAATTTCAAGCTATAATTTGAACTATTATTTAGGTGTCTCAGAAATCACAATTTTTAAAATTCCGACAAATAAAAAAACTGCTGGCATTATAGTTAACTATGTTTTAAACCTAACCAAACTAATTCTAATGTTAATTTTAACAAATAGTAAATTGGTCAGGTTAGATTTGGTTATGTTTGGTAAGGTTAGATTATGGTATTAACGCAAAGTTCTTAAATGGAGAATGGTTCATTACTCCCATTTCAGGGAGTCAGGACAGTTCAGTGGAAATGTGTCGGACTTATGATCGAAGGGTCGTGAGTTCGAGGCCCGACACTGCACTTCTTTGCGCCACGTTTTCGAAAAATGCCAGGCCCGAAGCGTTAGCACACGTCGCCACTGGGTCACCAATGTTAATATATTGCGAAACCAGTAAACTTGGACAATACTTCAAATGAGTTCAAAAACACTCTTTAATATGCAAATGAAATTACTTAAACTTTAATTGAACACTGTCTGTAATTAATTTGAATAATTTCACTTAATATTAGTGCTCAATATAGAATTTAGTGACAAAACTACTTAATCTACTAAAAGTATAGAGAAAATAAATTATTCAGCGGGGATTAGAGCAACTGAACTCATCTCTTTTAAAGATAAATCTATTGTGAAATATTCATAAAGTAAGGTTTCATTCGCTATTCGTTAAAAGTTTGAAAAATAATCGAAATTAATTTACATAAAAATTAAATTTCAAATACAATCCCAATTATTGATGAACGGGTTCTAAAGGATTATCACAAAATTGCTTATCAACTATAGTTAAGTATATAATATTAATAGCTATACTCATATATTATGTAGCTTTGGATGTGTTGGTTTTTAATTAAAATAAGTGTAACTTCAAGTTCTGGCACTTAATAGTATCATAAATATATAAATATGTATAACATACTACATATTAAATAACATAAGCCACTAATCTTTGGTGATCAGAAACTTTTCTTTTATCTAAACATTAATAAAATGTTTGCTTTTGTCAAGTGTTATATCAGCAGCAATTTGTCCTGATTATCATCGCTCTAACGCCACACAATTGTATCATAATTTATGTGAAATACACATAAGTCTATTTCATACTATTTATAGCCGACAAACAAATTGTTTACTTTATTAACATGTTTTCGCTTAATATATGTTTTTCCGACTTATTTTGCATTTTAAATGATTTTTAAAGCTCTTAATTATATGAATAATCAATATTGCATTCAATGCAACTCAAATGTAACACATTCTTGTATTCTCTTCTTGATTAATAGTACTGAATCTCAAAATGATGTGACGTCTATTGCAAGTAAGTGTTAGGCATGAATTCATTCTTATCCGCATAACAATCATAACTTCAACCATCACTTCTGGTTAACTCATTTTCAAAAGTTTCCATTCGTGTACAATAAATACCAACTACAATAAACTAATAACAAAAACAATAAATCATAACTTTAATCAACGCTTAAAATTTATTTCTAAACTTAACAAAAATAAATCAAAACAATTTTTATTCTCATTCTGAATAAACAACTAAAAACTTAATTCTCTAAATATCAATATTAAAATAATTTTAATTTACTTTCAAAATTTTTGTCTGTTTTGATTGTCAACATTTAATTTATAAACAAAATGACAACAATTGAGATGATTTTATCTGTTGAATAATTACAGAAAACAGATTATTAAAGAAACGTTTTCTTCAGCCAACTCCCTAATGAGAGGAGATCTCACTGAAGCCCATGTTAAACCAGTGAGATTTTTACAGGGATAACCCCGTGTCGGGGTGGGTGAACGCATCGGGCCTAGGGATTGCTCGAAATCAATGAATATGTGGCCAATACATAGAAATCAAAAAACAACAGAAGAGCTGGGATTCGAACCCACGACCTTTCGATCATGAGTCCGGCACCTTACCCAATAATTTATGTAATTATAACTCAAAATTATTCAGTGCTTCTTTGTTTAATATTCTGAATCCATTTCTATATTCTTTAAAACTGAATAAAATGTGTGTTCATTATAAAAGTATGCGATTTTGCTTAACTAAGGACTTTTGTTTCATTAACCTTTTATATAAATTAGGAATGGCGCTTTCAACCAAGTGCGCTCGGGTTCACGCTTGGCGAATATTTTATACTCTTCGCTCGCCATTAAGCTCCAAAAGCCCGAGCGTTGACCATCACTGATAAGCAGGGTATAAAAACGGTTTATATCAGTTGAAGTAATAAGAAAGGAGGTAAAGTCGTTATGCGTGCCCTAGTTCTGATAAATATATTAGTAAAGCTTTAAAATATTCGGACTTTAGATACTTAGACTATAGGAGTATTGAGCTATTACTGAAAAGGAATTTATTTTGAATCTGTTTTGAATAACTGTCTTCAGCTGTGACCTGAATTGTGGGCTTACATTAAATAAAATGGTTTTACTTTGATCTGAGTAAATAGTTCATGACATTAGATTTTAATCATTAGAAATATTATTGATTTAAAATTTAGAATTTGGAAATTTTATAGTATAAGAATAAATTCAAATATTAAGCTATGTTCCCACTAGCACTTTAACTTAAGGTCCCTTACCTTAAAATAAAGGAACAAATGTTTCTTTTATGCATTTGCACGGAATCCCTTAGAAATGCTAAAATGGATAACACAGACATTATTTTATAAATATATTTCAACGACTCTTCAATTAAAATGTTCAATATTTAAAATTTAGTGATCGTAATATTGAATAAACAAATTGTATGCATAAACTTTTACTAAATGATCGATATTTTCAATTTATTAAAAAAACGTTTTTTTCAGCCAACTCCCTAATGAGAGGAAATCTCACTGAAGCCCATGTTAAACCAGTGAAATTTTTACAGGGTTAACCCCGTGTGGGCTTGGGCGAACGCGTCGGGTCTAGGGATTGCTCGAAAACAATGAATATATGGCCGGCATATAACAATCAAAGAACAACAGACGATGCTGGATTCGAACCCGCGACCCTTCGATCATGAGTCCGGCACCTTACTCACTGCGCCACAATGACTCCCCCTCATTCAATTTATTATCAAAATATATATCGTTAATATAGGAAGGAAGAGAGCGTTTCTATTAAGAGTTTAGAGTCCATTCCTATGAATTAATTGTTTCTTTAGTACTAAAGGGATTCCTTAATTTTAAAGGAAGGGAGACCATACCTTAAGCGTTCCTATTACATTTAAATCTAAGGAACCTTTATCTAAAGTGTAAGTGGGAACATGGCTTTAGTTTGATTTTGAGGCTAAAAATAGTTAAATATTTTTTTAACATAAAAATACAGATCGAAATATCTTAATTCCTTAGTTAATTCATATTAATCAAGAAAATATGCAAACATACAAATAAATTCTTACTAATTTACAAATGAATCCTAAAAAGCAAATATTTTTAATATATATTTTAAAGATAATATTTTACATTTAACTAATATTCAAAAATTTATCAAATAAAGAAAATCTTAGTAATTATTATTTCAAATACTGTCGAATGGCTTATAAGTAAAGGTGTCAGAAATATTTATTTATTCATTTATGACGTTATGGATAATAGACTATTATTGACCCGCACATACATTTTCAATCAGATTTTCTTTTTATTTAAAGACATTTCTTATGACTATATATTATAAAGAACGTCAATCATATAAATCAATATGTATTGGAAAATGTATGTGGGGTCAATAATGGTCTATTATCCATAACGTCATAAATGAATAAATAAATATTTCTGACACCTTTAGTTATAAGACTAATAAGTTTACACCTAAATAAAAATTTTTATTAGATTTAATGCATCCAATAGAGGCCCCCTTTGCTAAAGCAGGTCTTCAAAAAACTGCATAATACATTGCACATTGCACATTATACAAAAAACTGCACAAACTCAATTATACATTTATAAAGAGGATAATAAAGATAATGAGTGAATAAAATAATCTTCTTAGAAATTTTTTTTTAATTCGCACCTTATTTAAAAGTTTTAATTAGTCTAATTAGCTCTACTAAATTTAAGTTTATAAAAATTAATTCGAAGAAATTTTTTATAATGTATAAATGTAATAAAATTAGCTTCAATTTTAATTTCAAGTTACAATATCGTGTAATTAAAAAACTTTTGCAGATATTTAATTTTTTTCTTAGGCCTGTAAACTTTAAAAACATTTAGACGATTACAAAACAAATAAAGAGTTTCTATGTAAATGTCATAAATATTTTTTAGAATTACTTAGGCCTCAACCAGGCTGCAGGCTTATTATGTTGAACGAGCTCTGTGCTAAACGTAACAGAAAACTGTAAAAATTTATTTTGTATATTTTGGTTTTACTAAAAGGCAACCGATTTAATTGTATTGCGTGAAAAAAGTCGGTATTAATAGTTTATTTGTTATTTCATGAAATTTAAAAATAGCATATAATAGAGGCTATGAATCATAGTAGGCATAATACTTTTAATTTCTAATTACAAAGCAGAGTTTAAAAATAACTTTATGAATGATGAAACATAGAATATCATTTAAAATAATGCTATCAATTTGTTAAATATAATTTGCATTATATTATTTATTCACTTTAAAAGTAACAAACTTAATAAAATTATGCTAAGGCTCAAAGATTTGAATTGACGGTTTAATTTAATATCTATTTCTTACTAGTAAGCTTAACTTCAAAATTTCAGACTCTATGCTCAAGATTTAATATTTTTTAGCCTATGCACGCCAACTCAGGCATAGGCTTTGAGGTTTAAGCGTAGGGCACCTATTCTCATGAGCGGAGCTAATACTCTATTTCTATTAGGTTTTTGAAAAAGTAAACTTTTGTCTAATTTTAATATAAAAAGAGTAAAGAAAGCAAAAACTGCTTTCAATGATAAACTTAAAATTCATTAGTAATCATTACAATAAGTTGAG
>JAQGAM010000200.1:0-15381 GCA_034697665.1 Nanhermannia comitalis
AAATATATTCTAATTTGTATTTACCTACATCTTTAAGCACTATATATCTCAGTCAGATCGTGCTTAAACTTTTTTTTAATTAAATGGCGAAGCTTTTGGGCACCGTTCTGTTTTCTCACGCCACATATATGAAATCGATTTATTTGAGGTGTTCAAGTTCTAGGTTCATATGTTTGAGGTTCGAGGTTCTGAGGTTCGGGTTAGAGGTTCTTAGGGTTCAGAACCTCGAGGTTCGGGTTCGAGGATCCAGGTTTAAGAGTGGTTCGAGGTTCAAGTTTGTGACAGAGGTTCGGGTTCAGGCTTGAGGTTCGTACACAAACATCTGGAACCCGAACCTGCTCATCTCTAATTATAGTTTTGTTGTAGATTTAAATAATTATTTTTGGAAAAAATAATGATTACTACAAACAGTTGAAGAATCTCTCAAATTATTTTTTGAATAATATTTGTTAATAATTTTTTAGTTATTTTTGTGGTCAATTTGGACACAATATGACAGCAAAAATGACTTTTCCTCTATCATCAAAAAGTTTGTAACTCATATAACGTTCAAAAGATCGCGCGTTCGTGTCATCACTCTTTCATATGTATGTGAGATTCAAAAACTCTTGAGTTAGAGAAACAGTCATTCTTTGAGACAAACCATATCAAAGTTTTCATTATGAACAAAGTTCTGTTTCGTTGTCTCACATTTTACTTGATTATTGAAATCACTTTTATATATTCAAAAAGTTATGAACTGAACAAACATTTAATCAAATGATAAAACTTTTTACTGCTTTTGTAAAAAAATTTCTTTTTATCACAAATAAAGTTATTTGTGTTGGATTTGGTGTTCAAGTTGTGGTTATTGTCAGAAACTAAAAGGTAATCATTTGCTTATTATCTAAGAAAATTTCAAAACATGTATTTGAGTCGTTAGTCATTAATTGATTAGTTTTCTCATTCATTAATGTAATTATTCTTGTATTCATTGCTATTAAACAAAGTTATTAAAGTGTTTCGCATCTCATTTATAAACACTTTGCATAATATTCTCATAAAAGTTTTAACTTTTAGTTCATAAAACTTGTGAAACACTTAAGCGAGATTTTTTTGCATAAATAATTGATTAAAACATAAAGTGCTATATATAGAGCATACGCATTACCTAAGTATTAGAAATGCTTTATTTCTTAATTAATATAAATAATTGAAAATTATGCGAAACTGCAATTAACCAAATGTCGAATGTACCAAATCTGTACAAAATATGCTCATCTCTACATTTTAGGTGAAATTGAAGATTTTACTTTATTAAATTGATATTATTTATTAATCATATGAATATTTATTGATATTCATGTAAATTTAGATTATTGTTATTTATATCCAATTAAGTGCAGATGAAGTTATAATATATCGCAGACAATTTGGACACAATTCGCAGCAAAAACTTTTCTTCTTTCTTTCAAAAGTTTAAGAATTTAAGACTTTTAAAATTATAGCCAAAAATTATAGTAAAAAATCTAAATAAAAGGCAAAATTGTTAAAACGATATTTTTGATTAGAATATTCTTGGAATTTATATCAAGAATAATCTTATTTATATTTTTATCAAATTAATTGTATGCTTAAAAAATTATATAAAATTTTGTGTTATTAATTGATAAAAGCATAGTTTTTTGCCTTTAATATTCCTAAAAATATAATTCATTTGATTCAAAATCACTGCTCAAAAGTACTGAATAAAAAACTCATTCTCAAGAATAGCTGTATTAAAACTGCTAAATTCATTTCAAACAAGGAGTTCATGTGGAAATTCTCATTCTATAGTTATTACGAGATAGTGAATAGTTTTACAATAAGTCTCATATGAGTTACACCGAGTCATAGGGAACTATCAAACATAACACTGTATCAGAGTTGAGGGTTTCAAAGGGGAAGCAGAAAATCAATATTTTTTCGAAAATTATTTGATTCACTAATACCTCGACTCACTGAATCGCTGGAGATTTGTATGGGTAGCTTACAGGCCACATGTCCAGTATTGTGCCCATATGAGGTCTATTGTGCTGACTTCCGCACAGCTGTCTGCTTACCCTTTAGTAGTGACCTTATTTATCAATGAAAATGAGGTTTTTGCATATTTACAAATTTTTACATAATTAGCTTTCAAATGCTTTTTAGATAAATGAAAGCAATTAATGCCTTGAATTAAAATTTTAAATATATTCCTCATTAACCTATAAGTTCTATATTGAGAATTTGCCAAAAAATAAAATTTTATGTTAAGAAAGTAGCATTTCTACAAAAACTTAATACGGGTTAAGTATCTGATAGTCGACTATAGCTCTCTTCAACTCATATACTGTTATATTAAGAACTGAGGAAATGGTTCTTGAATTTTACAGAATGACTTGGTTTCAGTGTGAGATTTAGGAAATATTGCTTACTATAAGAAACATTTGATTTACAAACAGAGCCCAATTTATTATTTTTTCAAATAATTTAGAATACGCTTAAAAAATTTTATATTTATTCAAAATTATTAACAAATAACACTCAAAATGCTTGCATTTATTTTAACAATATTTGCGAATATATAATAACTCAAATTCTTTATCAAATTAAACCAAAAAAATTGTGCGCAACATATTTCTCAAATAAAAATGTTACCTCTGTTTGCAAACGCATTCACTTATTGTTCTTAATATCTTTTGCTTCTGCAAAACCTACCAATATACGAAAAAGTGGGTGAAGCCCCCACTCTCTCCTTCAGAATAAGCTATATATCGACTTTCCATTTGAGTGTTAGTATTCGGACTCTTATAAAAGTTAATAATACCTTTTTGTGCGTGTTCTCTATGTTAAGCCATTATTGTTTATGATCATAAGCAATAGCATTCTTCCACGTGAAATGATCCACAAAAATCACAATTAGTCTGTGCGATAAACTCTTGTCTATTAAGAGAACTAATAATAAACAAAAGAACCCAACAGAGGCTCAAATATTTTTTCTTTTATTTATTAATAAAATTGTTTTGAAAATTTCATTTGTATTTGACTTATTCCAGTCATTTATCATTAGTATTTTCAATTGCAGTTTAAACGGGTCCGCACATTGTTTTAGACACAATGATTGATAGGTTGATAGCATGCAGTCATAAATTTTGATTAATTTTTTTCATTAAATTTTTTGCATAATATATTTGTTTTGTGCGCCAATGTATAGAAAAATAGTGTTTGATTTTCACAGCTCAAGACTCAATGTATGCTTAATTAATACACGCTTTGCTGGAAATTGTGAATTAAGGGGTGAAAAAAGGTTCAGTTCTTGTTTATCAAAAAAGTGTGTTAACAAGTACTCCATTAGTAAAAAATAAGTTTAATAATACTGTTAATACTGTATTCATGGCATATAATTATAGCTTTTAGTTAATTAACATACTGTAGAATGTAAGTGACATTAATGAGATGTTGTTCACACAAAATGGTTTTCATCCTCTTCCTCTACTTTTTTTGGTTTATTTCTAATGTATTTATTCTCTAACACCATAGAATTGGAGATAATCATTGGTATTGTATTCCCAGTGTGTTCTCTTGTCAGCTTTAGCTGCGAAAGCTCTTGTTATATTCATTTGAGGCCATTGACTAGTAAGCAAAGGCTCCATCAACAGAAACTCGATCGGAGCAAACATTTCGATCCACTTACAGCTGACTCGAATGTTTCAATAGTAAGAATAGTGGCATGAATTTTGTGAGTCAATTATAGGGCTGCCAACTCTCTTGACTAATGCTGGAGTTTCTAGAACTCAGAAATGATGTCCAGTTTGAGTCAAGTTAGTAAAAAAAAAGCAAAAACCAAAATTCTCTAGATCTTTACGACTTGATAATAAAAATTTTTTATTCAATACTGCTGTCAAAAATATAATAACACTCTAAAGAAATTCCCTGAAAATTAATTTATGTTCTCTAAAAACTTAATATTATTTATGATTTATATTCTAAATAGCTTTAGTACTGTACTAGTATCTGAAGTCTAAAGAGATTTAAAAATAACTTTTTAATTATAATCTATAAGATGTAGGAATTTTTTTACTTTGACAAAATTTATCATTCATTTATTTATACTTGTAAAATAGTTTAGAAATTGAAAAGTTTAATTGATTTTCAAACTGTACAGTACTTGAGCTTAAATAGAAAGGTTGTTTCATAAAAATTAAAAAATGGAGCAAGCTGACAATTTTAATTATATTAAAAAAATTAAATAGTGAGCTTGATAAATTTTTCTCCAGATCATTGTTTAAGAACGCATTTGTACGCCCAACTCAATGTATAACTTGGGATCAATGCTTGTAGTGTTATATTTTTGCTGGTCCACTAACAAAGGCAGTCCATCAAACTTGATTGCTTGTGTCAGAGTAAGCTGTAACTATGCTCACAAGTCATTACAATGTTGGTCTATGAGATGCTGTTTGATTTGGATAACGCGTACTTTTGTTGCGTTGTTTGAGAGCCAAATACTATTTGCAGATTAATGGACTGACCATAGAATATGAAGTTATATACCGTTTTTCTCATCTCATTTATGGTCATGTTATTGATACTACTATTAATGTAATGCATTCAAACCGTATTACAACTATGGAAAGTGCCTTACTTTCAAATATAAAATTGGGGTCAGAGCAAAACTTTCTAAATGCTATCACCAGTAAAGTAATAATAGTGTTTTTATTAGATTCTAGTCGACAAATATAAGGGTACTTAAGTGGACAACAAAAAAAGTAAGACATTGGAAGTTTCATTATTTGCTATTTGCAATCGTAAGTCTGTCTGTCTGTCATTCTATATATGTTATATGGTTGACAGATCAGCATATGTAGGGAGAGCTTTCCAAGTCAGGGCATTGCTCACAAAGTTAGAAAAATTGGATAAGCTTTAGATTTTCGGTATATTTGCAGCAAGGTGAATCTAAATAAATGAATTAGAAACAGTTTTGCCATTGAATATCTGTCTCGAAAGAAAAATCTGTTGTCTCATGACTTTTTTGTTACATTGTTTCGCTTTAAGGATTTTTATAATTAACAAAACTAAAAGTTTTTTTCAACTTATTTAAAATAGCTTTAAGACTGTGAGAAACTATAAGGATTTTGAATACCTTCAGTAAAGCTACGCTTCAGGTGATCAAAAGTATACCATGTTTTAGAACTAATATAGTTTAATACTTGATTTATTGGCACATATTTTATAAAAATCATTTACAGCAGTAATGATATAGTTTAGTAAATCCGATTAGTTTTAAGCCCTGTCTCGCATTTTTAAGTTTTAAAAGTTAGCCCCCCTGGAGCACAAACCCCGGGTATTGGTGATATAGGGTTAAGACAAAAGCTATTTAATGATCTCTTCTTTAATGGCAATGACAGCTAATGGCATATACCAGAGTAAACAGTGACACAAGTGAACAGTTGCACTCCTATTCTCTTTTAAATTTCTTTTGCTTGTACTGAAAGAGTCTCAACTACTTTTCTCACTCACTTCTCTTCGTCTTTTTACTTAACTATATATTTGTCTACTAATGCCTAGTCTTAGTGCATCTTAAATTTTTTCGAATCACCACCTTTTTGACACGAGAACTTTGTTGATGCAGCTGACAAATAATGGGAATCAAAATGCATAGCATAAGACATTTCCTGCGCTCATTTATAGAGAGATTTTTTTCTCACTTCAATTGTAAAAAAAGAAGCGCTTTTTTCTCAGTCGATAAGATTCAAAATGATTGCATAAAATGCAATTCATGTCCATTCGTTATAACCACAAATAAGCTTAAGTAAAAGCATTGACTCGTCTGAAAGGGCCTTAAGCTTATACAATAGACTGTATGCAGACATCAGTAGCCTCTTATTGAAAAAAAAACACTGCCGGCTATCTATCTATAGCCGCATTATTTCCTAATACTCTCTTTTGCATAATTCATGGAAACCAAAGCCCCCACCGATGCAAACCCTTGTCCTTCCTCTGTATGGTATTATATCTTAACAAATCGTAATTTTATAAACAATTCCCTATAAACCTAACATTAACTTATCATTTGAGTCCTGCTTTGTATTTGAATTTTTTCTACTCTGAATGCACAATATTTTCTCCTAAAGAATTGATTTGCAATCGCATAAGTTAAGTCATAGAACCATTATTTTTATTCCTTATCCTTTAGGGAATTATTTTGTATGCGTTGATTTTTTGACATAACCTCCTCCCTGTGCTTTGCTCTTTCCATGAGACAACTTTCCCATGCGTTTTCCAGTTGAGGATCAATAGAGTTTGGTGCCAGCAATACATAACGCAACTGATGTGCATCCATAGTATTCTCGCTGCTTTCATAGTGGTTCATAGCCCTGATACTAACTCTCAAAGTTATCTACAATCCTGAGTACAATACACACATTTTCAACAGTGAATTGTGACTTTTCATACAACTGTATTCCATTCAACTAACTTTGAAAAAGTCCTATATATTTATTCTTCCAAAATATTAGCTGAAAAGAAATCAACATTTTATTCAACAAAACCTTATATACAATAAAATAGTTTGTCTTGTTCTGTGTTTTTAGAAAAGTAGTTGTTTTTCTCATTTGTGTAAACCTTAAGTTTTTGAGCTCTTGTGTAAATATGTATATCGAAGTCAATTTGACTTTAGTGTTACACCAGTTTCAATGAAGTCAAGTTCAACAACAAAAAAGTATGCACTCATCCACTTCTCAAACGTAAGTTTTATCGAAGTCTAACTCAAGAAGAATCCAATTAAATCTTAATATATAGTGTGCTTCTAATCAGACACAGTCCAGAGCTGGTCTATTGCATCAAATACTGAATCGAATGGAATCGGATTCAAGTTATCTGTTCTATCGTGTGGCCAAAGTATGATCCAATATATACTGTTTGCGCTCTTTTATTGTTCTCTCCATAAGATACTGGCAGTTATTTCGATTGTTAGCTCAACTGCTTTTACTCTGTATAGCAATTGCTCAGCAGTCGTATTGAGATAACTGGCCCTAAATTAACTATAAAATTCTGTAAAGCTTTGATACCCTGTGCTCACAGGCGTTCAATTGAGTATTTAATGAAAATGAAAGAGTGAGAGGAAGTTTCAGCTATAGCTCCATATAATTGTATTGCATAACATTGTATTGAAAGGATTCACTACTTTTAAGGCAACTTTCTCTTCATTCATTTTAGTTAGTGTTAGAAAACTTTTGAAATTGTAAATCCATTCCATTTTTGCTAAGCTTACAGTTCTTATTTTTTACAGCAATTTCATTAAAATTTTAGTTTAATAATGTATTGAATTTATTTATCAATTATTTATTTATGTGATCGCATTTTTTTGTGAATAGGTAACTACAAAAATAGAAACCGATAAATATGTGAGCTGAAATTGTATATTCATTCTCAGTAAACATATTTTCTGATACTTTCATAAAAGAACATTTTAAAAATTGGATCAAAACTTTATTTTCATCAAATTAATGATTTCTGCTTCCACTTCAATTCCACTAACTTTTATAATTCCATTTCATGCTATGCACTGAATTTTCTATCCCTAATTTGAGTCAATGCTGGAACTATTTATTTCTATTTTATCAATCAATACGTTGATAACAATAAGCGTTCAAGAAGTTTGCAATCGGAAAATTTAGCATAAGTTTGACCAATACTAAGAAATAGGGTCCATAGAGGAAAAACAACAGATTACATTTAGTCAGCCTCTAAACCTTAATGATGAGAGGAGGCAGTAGTAATCGTTTCAACACTGTCTAAATTACTCAGGGGAGTGTGTTTTCCTGTGCAATGCGAAACTCATACTCTGCTTCTCTGTCTGTCTGTCTCTCTCTTTCTCACACACAGACATACACACACTCACACTCACTCAAATTGTCTCTCGCTCTCCGTCTCTCTACCACTCTCTCACACTCCCCCACTCTCTCCCATTTTCTGTATAATTCTTTATAGAAATGCCATAACAATCAATGAAAGTTAGAGATCGGGCTCTCATGTCAACCAATATATGGCACCTAAATTTCATATTTGTCCATTTAGCTCAAGGGTGTGGATAAGCAGACATACAAAACTGCGAGTTAATAATGCATTAATCTCTATACTTTTGTATGTAAAGGGAAGCTCTCTATTCGATGTGAATCTAACAATCGGTATGAGTAGAGCGTGTTTTTGTTGCAGAGGAAGTTTTTGTCCACTAGACATTATTCTTGCTGACAGATGATTGCCTACTCAAAAAATATATATCAAGAGAAGTTGATATCAGCTTACGAAAGGCTCATACAGTAAATGCCTTCAAGATCTCATTCCCCTAATATATTACTCTGTATTGAAAGTTAGATAAAGTTTGAAAACAAGAAAGCATTTCACTATTTCTTTCATTTTTCTCTTTATTCTACTCAATAATTTTTTTGCTCCCTTTCTGTGAGTTCAACGAAATATCAGAATAGCTTTTTAATAGTATCTCTTGAATTATTGGTGTAGACATAATATTAATGTAATGCTATCAGTGATAGAAAATATCACTTTTACTACCGCTTCATATTAAGCTTTTATATTGGAAAAAGTTCATTTCACTCACAAACAATTCAACCACATTTGAAATGAGGGCAAATTTTTTTAATATATTTTGTTTGCTTCTTAAGTTGAATTTGAGTGTAAGAAAATTTGGTTCGTATGTAAATTTGGCCGAAAATACCAGAAATAAAATAGAATTTAGTCCAAAACATAACTTTTGGGGTATCTGCGAAATTTAAAAAATACCAAATGAAAATTTGAGCTAAAGTAGAATAAATTAAAATCTATTTGTTTTAGAGTGAATTCTCTTTCATTTTCAAAACTTTGAGCCAAATCTACATATGAATCGAATACTATTTAAGAAACGTAAGAAATAAATAGCTTTACCAATATTTTATATTTCGGGGGAAATGATTGTCGGTGAAATGGAAAGACAGTTTTGTATTTACCTTAAAGAAATGAGTGTAAATAAGTTTCTATTTTTACTTAAAATTTATATCTTGGATAAAAGTTACACTTAGGGGAACCTTTATGGTATTTATTGACGTCAAGCAAAGTTAGATTTAATATATTGTCGAAGAGCTTGACTTTAAATATTAAATAATGACAAAAATAGATTTTTAATAAAGATGAATATAAAATTTTATTAAATGTCATATTACTGTGTAAAGCAGAGAGAAATATTTTATTCTAATAAAAATACAAATTTTATGCTTATTTAGCATAAAATGCAAGAAATTTTTCAAAAGGTTGGCATAAATTAGCCATACCAATTTTCTTATTAATATTATTTATTGCCTAAAAATTTCAACTTTTATCTAAAGAATTTTAAAATTCAAAAAATTTTATATAAATTTTTAATCATTGATACATTATTTTAATTCTTAAATACTAGTAAAAAGTTTCAGATAAAATATCTTTTCTTACTCAAGTATTTCTCGAAAAGTAAATATGCATTTAATAATAAAATGTTTAATGATTTTGACTGAATAATTAGCAATTTATTTATTATTCAAATTTTCTGATATTTATTCAATTTGTTCTTTAATATCGCAAAGCAATATGTATTGCAATTAACTTATATCTCAGAGGCTTTAATATTCAGGCAATAAAATAATTTTTATTATTTAAAACTCAATGCTTTAGTCATTAGAAGTGCCTCAAGTTATTTGCAGTGAACAAAACAAGTCGCAACATGTTTCAAAATTGAACTGATATTAAATATCTCGGTATCGATTTAGTATATATAAGTCCGACTTCTAAGTTAAAATTCCTTAAATTCTTATGAAATATTGAGGAAAAAGTTTTGGTTTTCATTGATTTTTTCTCAAAATATATTCGTTCATATTTAAGTTCATCAACAAAAATAGCATTGTTTTGAATGCAATCCTAAGCTTAAATATTCAAATCTAATCAATAAAAACTCTAAAGAAAATCAAGTATTATAGATATCATAATCCTGTGCTTATAATTTCATTGTTATGCAAATCAAATCAGAGATAACATAATTCAAATTTTTTTTTATTTATTCATAAATCTATTGAACTTTTGAAAAGAATAAGTTCGCAATCATGTGCCACAACATATTGTTTCGTTAAGTTTAAGGAATGCCAAGAATTGGTGATTCAAATATCGATTTATTCCTATTATTTCATCAAAAGATCGCATGGAATTGTAAATTGTGGTCGCATTCGTAGAATCACTACTAATGCGTTCTGTGAACAGATAAGCAATTTAACTGATCGGTGGGACCTTTTTCTGCATCACATAAACAGTTTCTCTCAGCGCGAAAACAAATAAATACTTAAATCTTATTCCGGGTGAGCCCTCAGAAAACACATTCAGAATCAATGAAATTTTTCTATCACTATATACCTTAAGTCGGAGATAGCTTTAGATTAATAGTGAACTCCTTTTTTGCACACAACCGTTGGCTCAGTGGCCCATGAAATTGGATTTCTCTCTCTATTCTTCCTAAATATACTTATTCTATAAGAATAGGGATTCATTGAAAGTATTGATGAAACGCAAAATAATTGCAATCGCGCTGACAGTGGCTTTAGATATTGTTGAATCAATTGAATGAGACTATTATTATCACTATTGATAGCATAATATATGCTTATTTACACGTTTATTGCTATTATTGTGCAGCTATTTATGACTTGTATTCAATTTATATAATTTTATTATTATTATACAAACTTTGACTCAATTTGATGTTTGCTATCATTTAATGGAAAAAATAAGATTCAATTTTTATATACGAATTATTGGTGTTAACTCATAGACCAACAAATTTCCTGAATTTCTTTTTATATTATACTGCATTCTAGACTTGAATTCTAGTGCCGGTAGTTTTCGCTGAGGGAGATATAAAAACAATTTTCATTTGAAATAAACTATTGGTATAGTCTGAGAAAAATAGAAAAAACTTTGTTTCCTTGTATATAACTGTATAAGAAGTATTAGGACTATAAGAAGATGACTAGAATTTCTTCTAATAATATATAAATCGAGCGAAATATCGATGTGACTCTTCTTTTCTGTCTTACATAATATTCCGAGGCATACAAATGAAAACGAAATTCAATATATTCTTTATGTGTATTTTTTTCTTAAGAAAATAGTGTTTCTGTTAGAAGTGATAAAAGTTGCAAAAGATATGCACATTTTAAGAATTCACGATAGATCTGCTCGATTTACCTTCAAATGTATTACTTTTAGATAACAGAGTATGCGTGCCTTCCTATTCATTTTTCATGGCTATGCAGCACTTCTATGTGTGTCCTCTACTGTTCATTATCTCATATCCAATATTTTATATGCACATCAATTCTCAAAAGCTTCCGGAAAATGTGCTCAACTATTTTTTACAGCCATATCTTAAATCGAATTTAATGTAAAATTATTTTTTCAAAAAATAAATGTATATAAAAAATTTGATTTTTAAATAATTAGCTGAACGCTTCAATATTTAAGGACTAGATTCTGGTATATTCTGTAGAGTCAATGATAAAATATTTATCATTTAAATCTTTTTGGTAATAAAGAATTGTTATCTTTAAAAACAAATGATAGAAGCTTTTATCGTATAGTGTGCTCCAAATATATAGTAAACCTACTGAGCTAATGATTGAATAGTGACTTATAAATATAATGGGCTTTTAGAATGTTTCGAAAAAATAGTATTGTAGCAGACTTTCGACGGCTAAAATTCCAAATGCAATGATATCCTTGAAATAATTGCTCCAATTTATAGTTAATAATTGCTTTAACCATAAAAAGATTTTGTGGCTTATAAACTAATTTATAAGATATTGTATATTAGAGTAAGTCTAAAAATTTCACAATCAATTCTCTTTGGATCTATAGCCCGCATATACTCTTATGTACTCTTCACGTTGACAGTGAACATTGTTATAGTCAATACCAACTTATTGTAAACTAGTGATGGAAATCCCATTCCCAGACCGGTCGGATGGGATTGGGGTTCCAAAAATGTGATTGGGATTGGATGAAGTTATACTTGAGTTTCTAGTCATGGGACTAATCTAATTTTTAATGGGATTGGCATCAAATTCGTAATAAGGTGCTAATGTTTACATCAGTATTGTAAATGCCTGTACTCTACTATGCAATAAGTACTCAAATGTTAAGCAAAAATGAATGTGTCCCGGTTACAGTAATGAGTTTTTTTTATTACAGTGGATTATAACTTGTATAGAGTGTACTTTTAATTATATTACAATAATAAAAGTGAAAACTATTAAAATAATCGCATATTTTGTATTTAAATAAAGAAAGAATTGCTCTCAATATTATAAAATTGTCTGAGTGTGTACTTAATAGACATACTATATATATACTGCATATATAAATATATTATTAAAATGAAGTTTTGTTTACTCTGAAATATTTGAATATTATATTTGATTATTATTCACCGAATTTTTATTATATCATTCATTTTTTACTACTGGAAACATACTCTTAAGAAGTACTTAAATAACTCATAAGATTTTTTCACATAAGTGAACACAATCTAAAGTTTCCTCTTTATGAACGAGACTTTAATACTTTTACAATGGAATTAAATTAAAATTTAATAACTTTTTAAAAAAATAAATTATGTTTACTTTAATAGTTTAGTTTATATAAAACGACATAAAAAAATTGAAACATAACCATACATGACATTAATAGAGAGCTATTGTAAGTTAAGGTCAATTTTCTCACATTGAGATAACTGATACATGAAATGTACAAATTTCTAGACACCGGACACAAATCAGATTCACTTTCATAATGTTATTAATGATTGAATTCTTGAACAAAGTCTATTATCATGAGAATAAGGATTGTGTTTTTGATATAAGCCTTGAATGTAAGTCATGTGCCAGTAATGACAGAATATAAGTCTGGCATAGGTTCAGACAAGAGCATGTCACTGACCAATGAATCAAATTATATTATTGTTGTATTTCTACTGTTAAGCTAACTTAGAGTTAGTGCTGATGTCGGGGACAAGAGATATAACGCAATCCGATACTGAAAAACTAGTGATAACTCTAAAGAATGACATTTGGGATGAAAATATGATCTGACTGTCATAAAAATACATTAAAATGAATAAATTATGATGGAGTGTATGTGTAACTCCTCTTAATAAGGATAAAGCATTTTGAAAACATAGCTAAAAGAGTAACTCAACTTTCTTGATCAGCCCCTGTGCATAAATACGTTATAAAGAATAAGAAGTTATACCTTATATTATTCATTGCCGTATCTCAAGAAGATAAGGGATGAGGGAATGGCATCATTGTGTGCGCGCCTGCAATGTATGCGGAGTAATAAAAAATGTTTTGGGTTTCGTTCGCAAACTTAAGTTTAAGATATTAGCATTCTATGCAAATCTGGCATTTAATGTGGCAATAAAGCTATTTTCTGTATAGTGTACAAAATTTCTCCCTTTCGGTCTCAACAGATTCAAAACGATTAGGAAAAAGTCGATTTGAGTTCTAAAGGAATTGGCGAAAACAGTTTGAATTGGTTAATAAATTATAATTTCAGTTATAATTTTGTTTAATTGTATCATTATTTTAGACATTGTTGTGATAAACATTGTGTTAATTAAAGTTATTTAAATTTTTAAAATATTTATTCAACCGGAAAATATTTAATCAGAATTGCTATAAATTTTAATTTGAAAAACATATGCATTAACCAGATTTTATGCAGAGTTTACTTATAATTTTAACTTAATTCTCAATTAAATAAATCCTTACACTGAATAAAACAAAGCTCTATCTGAAGATTGAGCCTAAAATGATTAAAAACCCAATTTTGAAACTGAGATCATATTTGTATTTTACCGAAATCTTAAGAACCCAAATATTAAGCATATTAGCGAAATCTCTGAATTACTGGTTGGCAAAAGCCTTATCGATGTTATCCATGCGATCCCATACAATCCACACAATCCTATGCCTATTATTATATTAATCTTAAATTGTCATCAGCATCACAAGTTCAACAACAAGCTCTACTCACGATCATTAGTCATGTCTTGCTTAGCGAGGGAACTGATCCCATATCTGAAATGAAATATATATTGCAGAGCAATCATTCTGAAGGTATGCCTCAAACTATTATCAACACATTTCTGTCTTAAACTTCATGAAGTATTTACTGCTTAAAAATGATGTCAACTGCGAAACAGTATTGTTATTTCAAATTTGGCGCTCTCTTAACAGTATAGCTCAGAATCCCCTTTATATACACTGCTTATCACAAAATTTCTAAGATTAAGCTGACATTTACAGGAAAAAGGAGGAGAAAAGATAATACTGTATATAAAACATTAGGCGAAAACAGAACTGGATTTGCTGTAAATGATCAATAATAGCAAATTAGTGAAAAAGATTTCATGCGAACCGCTATACTTTCTGTTAAATAACTTTGTTATAGAGCAGTGAACTCTTTCAGTGCATACGGAATAATAGCTGACAGTAAACTAACTGAAAAATAGCTCATCGTTTTTGGTTAAATATATTACTAACGAACTTATTTACGATGTTATGCCATGTCTAAGATGTGCAGTATATGTGTGTCATTCAATGACTTCCTTTGAATGTATTTCTTTTTTTTATTATATATCCATTCACTCGTCATTTTCCGTCTTTCTTCACTGCAAATCTTGTCAATGCAATAATGGACAGCCTGAGCGTCCTTTTCATGTTATCCAATGTCATGCAAAAGTTAATATTGCCTTTTTTGTTACCGTATAACTTAATAAAATAAGTTGCATCAGCTAAAGATCAAGACTGTCCCGACCGCGGACCTCGTTGGACAAGAATTTCTAAAAATATTAATATATATTCTAAATTTTATTATTTTATTTTTATTTATTTACGAGAGGAACCCATTGCTTCGCAACTCATATGTAAAGAGCTTTTCTGATATTGATCAGTGGGATATAAGAAATTTATATAATTTTAGAAAAATTTGAATTTTTTGGATTTTATAACTAAAATCATAAAACTTATTATTGTACAAATCTTTATTACATTATTGCGGAAATACGACAAACAGACAAACACACAGAGATACACTTATGACACATCGATACATAGACACACGTATTTATACATTAAATAATTATCAAAAATTTACAGCTTTATTAATAATTACATAGCTATGACTCTGCTGTGATTTTGTAAATCTCATTAAGCAAAAACTGAATATTTCCATGTTATTAATATTTTCACTTAGAAAATGTTGAATCTTATATCCAATTAAGATTATATATATATATAGATATATATATAT
>JAQGAM010000201.1:0-15377 GCA_034697665.1 Nanhermannia comitalis
ATGCTTATAGGGAGGGGGTAGGGATCTAGAATATTCCTATTTTTGTGTATGTACTAATTAAACGGCGCCTCATAGAAAACATATTTCGGTAGTTATTACGTTTTACATAAACACTATTTTGAAACTACATATTCACTAAGACAGTCAACCACTATTTTAATTCAGTTTTAGCAAAATTAATTATATTTAAATTCAGTCAAACTTATGTTAATAAACAATTTTATAAAATTTATACAAAATTAATTTTCAGGTGTAAGCTTACAGTACAGGTACTGTATATTCAAAGCTTTTAAACTCAATCAAATATAATTCTTAAAAAACAAAAGTCAGAGTTAAACTCTGGTTCATTCAATAACTCCCTCATTGTTTTCATGATATCCTATCTGTATGAATAACTATGAATTAACGACTTAATAAATATAATCGACTTTCTATATTGTGCGCCTATTTCTATGTTGCATTTCGATTAGTGTTGAAAATTTTCTAGAAATTTGAGTTTTTTGTGAGAAACTTTATACAAAATTTCTTTTGAAAGTTTCTCAAGAAATTTACCAATAATACAAACCATTGAAGAGAATAATTTCTCCCATTGAAGGGAAATTTTGTTATTAAGTTTCTCTGAAAATTATCTTGTTTCAACACTAATTTCGATTGCAACACATATTGAAACTAAGAAATAATATACTGCCGGTAGTATGGCACATTATGTTTCTATCTATTACTTCATGCAATATGAAACTGTTTTCGAAATTCATCTCAGATGATAAGCCGTTAATGTTCTTGAAAATATAAATTTGAATCTTGTTATTAACAATTTAACACAATGATGAGTACCCTCGGCGCTCAAGAAATTTTTACGCTTTAAAGGTCGCGCCCACACTCGGAAAAAATGAAAGGCTCGAGCGTTTAATCAGCGCGAAGGTCAGTAAATTTTATGATTGGAAGACTTTTTATTATACATAATTAGTCTATTTTAAGCAAATATGGGATAATCTAAACCATCTATGTACAATTTTTTGAGAAAATAACACGATTCATAACCAAAAACTGACCAAAGAACACATTAAAATATAAATTTAATTTAATCGACTAATATTATGTTTTAATCAACCAATTACACTATTATTAAAATAATTATTAATAATTTCTATTCAATTCACATTTTATTGTAAATTAAAAACAATAATTATATTTTGATAAATGTAAACTAAATGCAATTCACTTTAAAAGCCAGAATTATTGTTAATTTTTGTAACACAACACACAAAATAGCGCTAAAGAATACACATTCGTGTTCAGAACACGTCAATTAAACATCGATGATCTGAACAATTCTATGCCCAAATTCTTTAAAAAGAAATAATATATTTGTTTATTATAAAAGTATGTAATTTTACTTAAATAAAAACATTATTTATAAATAATATAATTGGCGCTCGCCCGAGCAGGCTCGGCAAAAATACTACGCTAGAAGCTCGCCACTGAGCGTCAAATGCTCAAGTGTTGCACATCACTGGTTAAACATTATTCATTTTCAACTCGTGTTGTGTAACAAAAACGAGTATATAGTTTTGTCATTCGTGTCCGCCGCCGCCGTTCTTTATTGTTGAAAATTTTTCATACTATTGAGAATATATTTTATTGTTAAAAAATTCCGAATTTTCATATTTTTGAGAATATATCCCATTTTTGAAAATTCCAAATTTTAATATAATTGAGAACATATCCAATTGTTGAAAAATTCGAAATTTCCATATTATTGAAAATGAGTTACAAAATAATCATATTATTGCAATGGCTATACTAAACCATATTATATAGCATACCCGATCCCCTTTTATACTTTTACAACAATGCAAAATGAGTTAAAATATTTCCATGATATTGAATGAGTTATCTGATAGTTAATAAATTATCATTTGACGAATTTTTAATAATACAACACGAGTTTAATAATCATGATTCAGTCTTGTTTAATTATTTAAATTGCTTCGCACTAACACTTGAATAATTTCAGATCTGAAATTGAAAAATAGCTTACAGTATAAAATAGTGTGCAATATATACTGTACAGTACATTCTTAAACTCAAATTTCCTGAAGTTTCAGTTCCATATTTAATTAAAGACAAGAGTGAAAGATATTTTATGGAATCTTAGCTATTTTTTTAGTGAAATACAAAATTATAAGTTAATTTGTTTTTGTGAAAAATTGTCTCAGAAAACTGACAACGTTTTCATTCCCTCCTTAAAAACCAGATCCACTTTTACTACTTATTTAAGTTCACAATTTCTGTTATATTCGACTGCTTTTAACTCTCGATATCTCTGGGTATAAGTTTAGAAACATATAATTTCTGATGATATTCTTCCACTTTTTCATAAATTAAGTTAAATTATAAACAAATATGAAAATCATTATTTTCATGTTTTTTTTAATTTAACACTAGTATTAATGGAGAAAAGATGAAAAAAACTACTTTTTATAAAACATATTTCATAGTTTAACATCACTTTATGAACAGCTGAGTTATGATAGTCTAAGAAATAAAAACAAGGTCGAAATGAGAATTGGATGCCATAGAAGACAAAAGCCTAATAATGGGCAAAGAATTAAGGAACAAACGCTTTAAGCATGAATAACTTGTCTGATTTTGAAGACATGTTATCCTCAGGGGTTTATGTTTTGTTTGTTCTATTGATTGAATCTATTTAAGCCATAACATGTGCCCATTCAACTGTTTCTTTGCCACGTATTGAAGTTTGATATAAAGATATTTGATTTTGAATTATAAAAATTCAGATATGAGTCAACCAAAAGTTTGTTATTTTTATATCTAATTAGTAGTACTTTTGCAATATTCAAAAAGCAATATTTCAATCAATTCAAGAAATCAGTAAATGCTTTTCATAGAAACTTAACGAATACATAATAGAAAAACATTCTCTATTATATTTGCAATAATATAAACAATTCCAAACAATCAATCGGTTTACCAAAAGCTTTATAGCTCTTATATTGTTTATGTATTAACTTGAATGCCAGAGTCGGCAAAATTTATATTATAAGCTGTTCTATTGTGGTATCGATTATGATCTCAATTACTTTCGGTAACAAACATTATTTTGTTGAGATGAATAACATAATCAAAAATTTCATAAATCTTTGAAACACGAGAATAAGTCTTTTATCATTGAGACCTTTTACTGTATGTATGCTCACAAAAGCCTATAGAATGGATATAAGAATCAGGAGTTATGATTAAACTGGTTTCAAGAGAACAGACTTTCAGTGCGTGATTAATTCATTTGAAGATTTCTATACAGCTCAAAGAGGAAGTCAGTTGAAATGTCATAACCTTTTATGGTGTTATCCAACGGTTTATAGTTAACTAAGATTTCATTAAATGATTACAAACCAATTCCAATAGAAATTCTTGACTCGAATCAATAAAAAAATAAAATTTTTAAATAACTGATTATAAATAAATTATTTAAATAATTTGTTTAAAAAAAAGTATTCCAAAGTTGCAGTTATTTAAAACTTAATTAGTAGAAAACATTAAAGATTTAGGTTTATAACTATATAATATGATATAACGTACAAATACTGTATTATATAAAATTTTATGTTTTTATAGTTTTTTTATATTAACTTTGAAAGAGTTTTGAAATTAAATAAATACTATAAAGTTTTATTAAAATCAGTCATTAGGAACATAAGGACAGTGGTTTTGTTTTTTTTTAATTATTCTCGAAAACTGTATGTTTCATAATATAAGTGAAGAAAAGAGGCTTATTATTAAAGAATATTTGCATAAATATAATTTGTTTTTATAAAAAATTCACAAGCTCATGGCTTTTTACTTTATAATAAATTTTCAAGTATTAAAATACTAAAGATTACTCTAGTGACCGGAGCTCTTAAATTACTTGATTGACAATTTTTCATAATTTAAATTAATTAAGTTTTAGAAATTCATACATAGAAATTTTGTCTTATTCTCTGTTCGAGATAGATAGTAACAGCACCAGTATAAGTATAGAACTTACTTGTTATAAAGTGCGACATAAATATATTTTGATGTGATTTATCACAAATATTTTGGAATCATTGCATAAGATTTCTTACAGTAGTTGATAAACAAAGTCTTTGACTCAAATACTATGAATTTTAATTTTAAAATATTGATTAAATGCGAATTTCAATGTCTTAGCAATAATTAATTTTGAAATTAGTAACGCATTTGAATTTATTGAGAAATTAACTTAAACATAAAATTGATAAAACTTTTTAAACTTGCTATGAATTGCTAAATAAGCTAAAACAATCATCTTTACGGTACTTTATTATTTGGTTTGTACAGTGCGTTTGCAATTAATTTATTACCAAAACAAAAGAGAAACGTATAAAGTATTGTGCAAAAGTACACAGTAATTAAATGCCTTTTTTATTTGATCTTTTGTGGCATTTTCTCTTTGCGTTGTTTAAGTTCATATGAATATTTGCCATTAAACAAAGCCTAATGTTTTAGTCTCTTCATTAAATTGAAACGATAAATGTTATCTTGATTTTGAATAAGTGTTGATTAAAACTAATTTATTATTTTGAATTGAATGCAATCTTTTTAATCTTTTACTTTCAAAGCTTTTTGCAAAATAAGTTTAAATTAGAAAATTACTTATTATATAATACATATTCATAAGTTACAAAATCATTTATATTGAAATAATTACGATAATTACTTTTTTTTATAATTTAACACTAATTTTTATAATGAATATAAAAAGTGGTGGATTTTTTGGAAAAAATATTATCATAAAATTTAAAATAAAATTAAAACAAACGGATCAAAATTGGTGACCACTATTTTTATCCTCTCTTAAATCAACTCAAATATTGCAAATTACTTAAAATACTATAAAATATATTTTTTGGTGCTTCGGAATCCGAAGTTCGGATAACATAACTTGAGTCTTATTTTATTTGGTTTATTATTATTTTGATGAATAAATAAATAAATAAAAATTTGTGAAAATAAAAGTAAAATAGAATGTGACAACACTTGAAGCGAACTATTAAATAAGCGCATTGTGAGCAAAGAGCAGATTCGGTCCATTTGTTATGACATTCACAGTGAAATATATAGTTATTTTTCAAAAGTAATAATATTTGATTTATGGCTAACTTTTAGAATAATGGCATTATTTCGATTTCAAGATTAATGCAATAACTATTGCTTTTGTGTATTATTAAAGTTTAAAAATTAATGACCGTTTAGTTGCAGTTTATTGAGGCGTTAAAACTTGCGTTTTATTTCTAGTCATAAATTGATGGCTTAGATTACAACATAAAGTCAGTTATTCGGAAAGTAATGATAACACACTCTATAATCAGCTAAAATATTTAAATTAACTTATGCGCAAAATAATAGGCCTTTTTTGACAGATATTATTATTTACCATAATTGAGTAAAATTCGAATAAATTAATGATAACTTTTTAAAATAATTCCACAGGAACCAAAATAATTCCCTCGAGATGTGTGTCGCAAAATTAAGATAAAGAGTATTGTGTGAATTGTATAATTATTGCTGTTTCTACGTCTAGTATAAATTGTAGTTAAATTGAGTTTGTAGTATTCTTGGATATTTTTAGTTTCGGCCAAAGAGCGTATCGATAAGAGGGTCGTGGGTTACTTTTACTGGGAGCAAGTTTGTGTTGAGTTTTAAATTGGATTTTTGTGAGTAAGTTTGAAAATTTAAATATTTTGTGATGAAACTAATCCCGAAAGTATGATATATGACACTTCATTCTTGATTATAGACAAGTCGCCATAAATTTTTCTAAAACTGATGATATTTTAAAATTAGAGTTTCCTCACTTTTAATTATTCAATTATTAATAGAATTGCCAGAAAAATATACTTTATTTATTTGAATGCATTTAATTCAATAGATTTTTCGAAAATTTTGTAAATGTCTTATAAATTTTAAGCCAATTATGGTTATAATTGCAATAAATTCATTAGTTTAACAATAAGTATAATTGATAGTTCCCTTTATGAAAATGAAATTATAAAAAAATATTTTTTTTTGCTTTAAGTTCACTTTCTTTCGATCAAATAAATATCGTTCAAAATGATAGTTTAAATTTTTTAAACTGAATTCTAGATTATAATCGTTTTTAAAGTGAGTGTTAATAACCGAATAATAACTTTTATTAACTTTAAAGTTATGTTCAGAAGTTTGTTATATTTTACCTGATTTTTGGAGTGTAGTTAATGAAGACAAAATACTACAATACTGAGTGAAAACTTTTTATCATTTATATAAAATGACTTCAAGTGTGTCTTATAAAAGGGAATTTCACATGAAAACTTTCTAAGTTATTAACTTTCATTCCCTTAAATGTTAGTCAGCTTTAACTTTAGTCTTTTAAAGAATTTCCTGTTAAAAAAGCTTACAGTATAGTATAACCAGAGCTAGAATTTTTAGTAAAACCGTAAAAACTAAATTTATATCAATTGAGTAAACTCTTATCTTAGAAATCTTTACGGGTTTCATTAGTAACGATTAAAAGAGCCCTTATTTGTAGCACTTAAAATATTAATTTTTGCAATTTTTAGTGTAAAACTGCTATATTCTATTTATTTACAATTTTGTATACTGTGCTGGTATAACAAATTTTAATTCATTAAGAAATGCACAAATTTCAGAATAATTCTAAAAATCTCAAGAATTGTTGATGTTGCGTGACAATGATTATAATTACATAATGAATATAAAGTTGCTCCACTAGTGGCTTTAGATGTAAAGCGTGGTTATCACTTTATATTGAAATCTGATAAACAAGAAAATATTACTTTAAAAATATTAAACGTGTAATTATTAACTGTTTTGAGGATTTTCTCAGTGATTTTTTTGATTTTCTTAATGATTTTTTAATAAAATTATTGTTTTAACGATAAAATCTATATAATTTAGGAAAATCATTTCAATATTTTTTATTTTGACTTTTTCACAATTTTTTTAATTATTTTTATATTTAGCACTTTACAGTTGCAAAAAGATATCGTTTCGAGTGTTTTACATCTCTTCGTTTAGTGACTTTGATAGCCTTAATTTGATGTGACTTTAAGTTAGATCTAAAACTATTCACTTCATGTTTTAACTTGATATGAGTTAAATTTTTATTTCAAAGTTTTTTCAATAAATTTTATTTTGTTAAAGTTTTAAAACTCAAATACTTTTAGTTAAAATTTAAATTTTATTTTAGTTTTTAAAATAAAATGATTTAAAAATGTTTATTAAAAATAAATACAAAGTGCTCCCATAGCTTCACAACTTATATTACATATCTTATTTACCCTTAAGTATTGTATTTATAACAATAGTCATAATTTATTGGTTTCACATAGAATTCGTTCAAAAAAGTCAAAATATAAAATATTGAATTACTTCCTCATCATTTAAAAAATCTAAAAATTAATCATCAAAATATCTTATTTTTTATATAGCTTTTAATCATTGGTACTTATACTAAAACATAATTTTAAGTACTTTTGGTATTAAAATTGCCAGTTTAGCCGGTTTTAGTACTATTCTATATCCGCTCTATATAAAAGTCTCTGAGTATAACTGTAGGAATATATGAATGCTATGGAAGTATCCTTTCAGGCGCATAAACTACAAGTTTCAATTTTTTAATACTTATCTTTCTTTGATTCTATACTTTTTATTACTGAACTGCAAATCAGCAAATATTTTCATCAAATGAATTAAGATTTTTTTTCAAGGGAACATAACTCGATTACCTTATGTGAATTTAACATATTATCCAAATTAAACTCATTAATTAAGTTGAGTTTGTATCTTAAAAAAGATCATTTTAATTAAATTTTGTTTTAATATTATTGTAGCGGTAGTTACTCAAACACTAAGTCTTGTAGTTAAAATGAAAAATGAAATGAAAAAATGAAAAAGTTAAAAATGAATTGAATAATATTGCCATTTATCTAAAATAATTAAAATGAACAAATGTTATATTATTCAAAAGTGAATTAAATCATTTTAATCGTTATTATTTTATAATTAAGTTAATATCTCAATTGTTTTTTGACAATAGAAGATTTATAAAATAAAAAAATTATTAGAAGATTATTTTCATACACCTAATACCACAATAAAATACATGAAGTTTCTTATAAAATATGAGTTTTTACAGTTTTAAGTTTGAATTTTGAAAAATGGCAGGCATTAAAAGACAAAATATTTTGAGGTTTTTGAGATCACAAGTTTAAAATATGCGTTAAGCAAAAAATTCTTGCTTTTGATATATAAACCAGTTATAGAGACATTTTCAATGATTCTGTACATAATAATTGATTATAATCAGAGCCTCTATATTCGGGATGATTCTGATTTTTTAAAGGACTTTTTAACTTCGAGAAAATGATCCTAAACTATTTTATTAGTAATTATGAGCGATTAAAAGTTAAAATTATGCTTCCGAATTCTCCGAATAATGTTTTTGAAAATATCCCGAATGAGTTTAAAACTCATTTTTTTAAAACTTTAACACTAAGAAATAAGTTCAACATAAGTTGTGTGGTATTTTTAATTCGCAGAAATAGTTAAGCCTTATTTTCTATCCAGAAATTCTAAAGGGTATCAATAAAACAGTATTAAAACTCATCAAAACTTATCAAAACACGTTTCCTTTGTTAAGATTTCAAAATTTCACATTTATTTTTTTTCAAAAATTGTTGTTTTAAACATTGTTTTAATTATTATTTTCTTTTGTGATTTATAAGTTTACTTTAAATTATTAATAAAATATCTTATATCATTTCCCAAATTCATTCCCGAATTTGTCATTTTCCTCTCCCGAACCCCTCCCGAATATAGAGGCTCTGATTATAACAGATAAATCATTAAAAATATCTATTTGTCAAGTTAATAGATTAGGTTACTTAACTAGTTAAAAAATTTATGTTATTAAGAATTGTTATTTACTAGATATACTACAGTATTTTTATAACAATAACATACGCCCATACGCTTTTTTAAAAATTACTATTAGAAGGAATGAGATCTTTCCAGTCCGTCGACTCAAGTACTTTAAATTGATAAAAAGCTAATATAAAATATATTCATGTGAATCATCAAGTTTAGTCTGATCGCAGAAAATCTAACAGAAGAATAGCTTATCATTATTCTATGTAATGTCACATTGTGTACATCATAGTGTATATTCTTTAAAAATAAAGTAAGTGATTGATTGATAGTTCGCATTTTCAATTTAAGCTGCATTATCTCCCTTTAAAAGTCACAAACTATGAAGTATAAATAGCATCTGACAATTTTGGTCACTGACCATAAGTTAATTTTTTGAGATAAGCCATTTTCTGAATAAACATGAGAAGCTCAGAAAAAAAATTTTCATGATATATAGTGTCGATGACATTTAAAAAATAAAAGTTCATTACAGCATTGCTTAATCTTTATGAAGCCATTAAAGGCATTGGAATTTAGATATCATTCCTAAAAATTATTTTTTGCCTCAATTTTAAGCAAATGTTAAACAAGTTTAAGTTAATTGCTTGAAAATAAACAATAATTTCAAAGATTCATTCAAATGATTTTAAGGTATAATTTTAAAATAAATAATTTTCAGAAATGTTTATATAATAACATTTTTATCGTTTAATTTAATTGATTTCTTGGAAATATTAAAACACATTTGATTAATAAACTTAAAATACTGAAACTTAATTGAAAATTTTCTAAATTTCTATTATAAAATGATTGTAGAAAAGTAAAAAGCATTACTTAAGCATCATTTGAGTGAAAATGTAGATATAGTCTGTATTTTTTTAATTTAGATCACTGTTAGCTTTATTGCCATCGTTTTGATTCAAGTATAATAAAAATTCATTTTAATTTAAGTAAAATTAAAGCGACAGAGTTAGTAAAGCAAAGAGTATTCTCAATGCAAAAAAGGCATATTATAATAAGCGCTTATGGATTTGTACTCTCCAAGAACAAACTCCTGGACCACTAGGCTTAAGACAGTCTATAAAAACGTAAATGAGAGTAAAAATTTATTTGACGGTAACTGTAGGCTAGAGGTATTTTCTTCCCCGTCAACCTAAAACATTGTGTTCCACTCTGATTATTACTATTAATATTGCTTTACTATTTCTATAAGTTACTATTATAGTTGTAGTATAAAGTTAGTATACATAGTATAAAGTAATTCAATAGTTTTACGCCTTAATAATAAGATACTTCATACAGACGATATCCGCTTTTATTATGAAGAACTCTACGTTTATATGAGAAAACTTTTGCAGAGGAATGCATTACTAGTAATTTTAAGTAATGTGGAGTATGGATGAGAATTCTAATACAAATTGATGTTAATATAACAAGAGATGATCAGACAATTGAATGAACAAAATTCAATGGAAAATTTGTTCATACTTTTAGAAAATGAGTAACGCTTTAAATTTTATGTAAATGATGTAAAAATTAAATTTAAATGTGTGAACAGTGAGATATCTGACCTTTAAATTATTCTAAGAATTAGAACTTGAGATTTATTTTTTGACCAGTGATTGATATCATATAATATAATTTATATAAGTAATAAATAACGTTAATTCCGGTAAAAGCAGAGCAATCCTATCATTTGTCCACATAATAGCTATTAAATGCAATTATAATGCATTTCATAGAAAAGAAAAAGATTCTTCATGTTAATGGAGATATTCTCCAAAATAATCATTTTTATTCTTGAATATAATTTGACGTCATTCATAAATAATAAATATAACATTTTCTCGCAATATTTTTACTAATGAATCAAATAAGTAACACAACATACTGTATTATTCTAACAGTTTAATGCATTAGACTATTGTGAAATTGTTTTGATCCCAATTGACTACATTGTAAAAATTATTACCAAATAGTTTTTTCAGTCAGTCTCAATCAAGGTTTGGTTGTTCTGAACTAAGCCTCGGTTTCCTTGTAAGATAAAATCAACGAATGGAAGATAAATGAAGATGTTCAAATCAAATAGTGTTATGTTTGTTGTTATTTATAACTCCATTGATTAAAAAAAAGTTTAAAGGACAAAGTTTATGAGAGCAGAGCTTTACTTAACACTCATGCCAATCACATTAAATTGCATTCATCTTACATTAGAAGAGGCATACAATTTCTCTAATTAATATATAATTAATAATTTAATTTAAATATATATTACACGTTGTAATAAATTTATTACTTCAAGTTAATAATATAAGTTAGTGTTGACTCCTTGTTAAGTAAGAACTCCTTGTTAATTACTTTATAAACTGTAAGAACTTTTGCTAAATTTCACATAAAGTATATAAATAATTAATTAATTTTCTAATATATCTACTAATTATCTATAATATAATTCAGTAAATAAATTAGCTCTTAATTTATTTCTCAGTTTCTTAACTATTTTGTCTTTTATCTAAAATACATTTCTAATAAACATTTCTTTGAAATAAACATGTGGTAAACGGTGGTAAACACATTCAACTTTTATTCATAAATAATCATTTTTACTAACAGAATACTGTTATTTAAATGAAAAAATTGGTTATAATCGAGTGATTAATACAAATTTGTTTGATTTTGTACTTGTGATTTGTCTTGTTTTTTAAAATATAAGATTAGGAAAAAATAATTTAAAGTATTTAATTTTGGGGAAAATCTGCATTTTTGTCATTAATTAAATGAAAAGCCATATCTAATTGCAAGACTACAGCTAATAAATTATTTCATGCGTTAACGAAATGTCTCCTTAGATAATAACTTGTTGCTTGGCCTGAATAAACCGGAATAAACAGAAAATGCTTAAAGTTTTGCAGCCGTTCTTCCACATAAACAAATAAAGAGGTAAACAACTTCATTACTTAGTCTTGAACTAAGTTTTTGTTTATAACAAACTTTCTTTATTATGTGTCAAGACTGACACTGAGCGCCGCTTAAGCTGAGCTGAGCTAAGTTCAGCTCACAGCTCAAGATTTTTGAGATCAGCTCAGGGCAGCTTAGCTGATGAGCTGTTTGAAAACTAAAATAAAGTAAGTAATAACTAAAGTAGAAATGATAACAAAAAACGAAACAATTTATCTAAAGGTACTATTTAATCCTTAATTTGCTTAAAATTAATGTTAAATTTTTGTATCAGCTTAACTCAAAGCTCAAGCGTTTGAGCTAAAGCTCAGCTTACAGCTCGCACTGAGCTGAACTTTGTCAAACTCTAATAATGTGCATTAAAAATTAATGTATATTTGGGCAGAATATATTCATGTTTCAAACAGAATTTTATAAATAAATGAGAGAATTATTAGAAAGATTAGAATGCAATTAAATTCAAAGCTTTCAACTTGGGCTAAATCATTTGGATTTTATTTTTATTGAAGAAAATAAAATGTTTTAATGGTTATGTAGTCTTAATGAATTGTATGAGAACTTGCATAACTTGTACAATAAGTAACAGAAAACCATGTAATGTCACTAATGATATCATTTTGTGAATATAAGTTTATTCTCAATATGCTTTGAGAAATAATGACTTAAAATTTATAGCATATATAAAATTTTTAAAGCCCTGCCAGTATTCGATCCAAACGCTTTTATGTTGATCTTACTCAAGCCAATAAGCCTATCGATTATTATTTTAATACTATTAACTTTATTGAGAAATGTTTTTATATTTGTGCATATAAGTCAATTACAAATTATTAATCATTTAAAATTTTGTTTTATGATAAACTTTATGGTAATTACAATAAATATTCTATTACTTGTATGAATTTTATAACAATATTATACTTGTAGTAAATAGATGGCCACATAAAATAAGTCAATAATTGATCAATAAGTCAGAAATAGAGAGTTTCATAACTCGATCTCACGGAAAATCATCGTTACCTTATATGAATCACATCGGAACACATAACTTATCTTTTACTGATTTGAGAGAGAAATATATAAATAAACATAAGACTTAAACTTTGCAATTACCTAAGTATTGATCGAGCACCGATTATTCTCATATAATTACAAAAGCAAGTCCGTTTTTGATACTAACGGCTAAGAGGCACATAAAACCCCTATTTACACATAATTATAATTTGTTTAAATAATTTCAGTGTAACTAATAGTTGTAATTTCAATTTTAATACAATAAACGATACGTTTTTATAAAAATATTTCAATTCAATTAATTTGTATTATTAACTGCTTATATGCAAAATTATTATTATACCTTTATTTAAACACTTAAGCAATAAAATGTTTAATTTAATGAGAAAATAAGATTTATTCAATATTTGAGTGTGATTTTATGGTAAGCGAAATGAAAAGACATTAATATCAGAGTTCCTCCTAATGTCAAAACAATTCCACACATTATTAGGCTTTAGTAACAGACTCAAGAGCTGAAGCAGTCTAAGAAGTTTTGTTTATAAGTTCAGCTAAACTCCAGATAACTCTGAACATAAATCTGAAAATAGAGTCTTATCTTTAATCATATTCGATGGCATCTAACTATAGCCAAATAGTTTATTGGTTAATTGTTGTTTAACCAGCAATTTCTTTTTAAAAAAGTAAAGATCGATATAGTATATAAAACCAGCTTTTTTACACTTGCAACTGGTCATTCATGCAATTAAATGAACTCAAATAGTCAATAAACAGTTTCAGATATAATTTTCAACTATATAGAAGTTTAATGTTTAATAGTTTTCATACCTGTCTATACTTGTGATCATAATCGTAAAAACTGAAACAGCAATTGTAAGATTAGTAATAAAATTGTTGACCACACAGTATATTTTGCCGAATGGCCAGTGACCGTTCAGCATAAATACATAATTAAAAGTAGCATTGAATGTAATTGTGACCAAATCAGCAATTGTTAAGTTTAACAAAAAATAGTTGGTGACAGTTCTCATTGATTTATGAGTAGAGATAATACATATAACTATTAAATTGCCCACAATAGCAAACAGTATCATTAGACCAAAAATTAATGACCAAATGAGTTGTATTTCCCACGGCTGGTGAAATTGAAAAGATTTTTCACTTTTTGTACCGATTACTGTTGAGTTAACCACACTTTTTAAGGGTTCAATTATGAAAGTGAAGTTCGGATTTTGAAAATATGACTGACAATCACTCGAAGGACTTTTTTCCAATAATTCTCTTAATTCGTTTTGACACATCTCAGCAAATTCAAGCATAGAATTATAATTCTCTGAATTCATCTCATCTAAAGTACCATTATATCCGAGAAGTTGATATAGAGTGTTAGTGGTGGTCATTATCTCAAAGCAAATCACGCTTAAGTAACTTTTTGCGGATAATAATAAATTGATCACTAGTTTTGTTCACTTGGCTAACAATATATTGGAAATAGTGTTGGCCATGATTCGTGTTTAGAGCATCTCTTAAAAGTAAGATTCACATTACAAATTGCATGAAGATTTGAGTGCTTCAGCATCATGCGCACAAATATAATAGGTCTCGGATTTTGCGCTTATGTTCTTGTCATGCTTACGTTTAAATTTTTATGCCTTTTTATATTATAGTTTTATGAGTGGCCGTTACCGAAGTGTTCCATTTTATATAATTGTCACCTACTATTGATCCCTTGAGTCTAGTAATTGGCTGCGATATCTATCAATGTTTTTGATGATTGTGTCAAATCATTTGTTTCTGAACCTTTAAACGAACAGATATTGTCTGAAAATGCATTGTTATAATTAATTTGACTCAAAAGTACAAAAAGTAAAAGATGATTAAAGTTAATGTTATTATTGCTTATCATTTCATATCCTTTTAGACCATTTAATGCCATTTTATTTGATAGCTTTTGTAAGAATGCAGTTTTCAATCTTATTATAGCTGATTCTCACACATTCGTGACTCTCTTTTCCAATTTTCCACTTTAGGATTGAATTATAGAATAGATAAATCTCATAACATTTTAACAGTTATATGCGGTGGTGTTGTGCCGCCTACTCCTGAATAGAGTGAAAATCTCGAAATATCCAATTTTAGAAACTAAATAAGAAAGAAACACACTGTTAAGTAGATGCCTTTATGAGCTTTTGATTGAAGGTTTCAGGAATAGGATTCAGTTAAATTGCAATATTCTTTTCAAGAATCAGCTTTCAGTGCTTCTTATTTCATTAGTTTGAATTTTTAGTTTAATGACAATTTCTTTGAATCAATTCAATGATGTTCTAAGATTAATGGCATAATTTTAGAGGTTTTTCATAAGTTTTCCGATACCAGAAATATATTGTAAATTCTCATTATTCTATATT
>JAQGAM010000202.1:0-15375 GCA_034697665.1 Nanhermannia comitalis
TATCAGAGTCATTTGAATAATGTATTAAAATTTTTTAACGCACGGATCACTTATCTTAGTGATTCCGAAAACCTTCGCGGATCATTTCCAATGTCCTACGGATCAGCTTTGATCCGTGAAACCGAGTTTGGGAAGCGTTGCTGTAGAAGATTGAATAGAATTAGCGTTTATTTCAATTGTAATATTACGTGAGACTCTTCTACTTGAATTGTATTTTGACAATTGAACAAAATTGCATATACACTGAGAATTTCATGAATAGACCATTCAAGAAAATGACGCCAAACCTTTAAATGAATCGCAATGAATAAGTTGAAACACAGAATTTATATGTGAAATGGGAAAGAAAAGTATAATATAAAATTTGGTTTGATAATGTAAAATGGTCAAATTAGACATTTGGCTCAAATATACTTTAAAATCCTCAAAAAAGAACAACATCAATGTCGAAGATTCAGTTGAGCTCATTTTTAAGTTAAATTTATAGTTCTATAAGCTTTTGATTACACATTAATTTAAAGAATTCTGGGACAGGACTCCAGTCTAAAACAGAATCGTATTACACTATTATTTATAGTTATTAAAGGTGGTTGAAATATAAAATATATTTATAAACATTAATTTTTCCATAAATGATTTATTGAATATATTCGGTGTAAAAATATCTCAATTTATTTCTTTATTATTATTCAAATTTATCAAAATTGTTATACAAAACTATGAGCTTTATTTCAGCGAATAAACCACAAGTAAACCACTGTAAACCACAAAATTTATTGTTTTGATGGTACAGTTTTATCACTTTTATTTTAAAACATAAATAACCATAAGAAACATTTGAGTTGAATATTGTATTACAACTCACACATAATTACATTTTAGGTTGAGTTATGTGACTCTTCATACTTGACAGTGTTAACGAAACATTTAATTCTGTTCATCAAGTATGCATATAATACATATAATACATTTTATTCAGCTTCATATAAAACTTACAAATGCTGAAAAACTATTTGAATTTTTCAAAACCTTATACCCTGTATTATATAAGTTGTATCACAAAAAACATTCCTAAAGGAAAAAGATTAGTTTCTATTTTATTTTTATACGATTATAATTTTTAAAACAAATAATTTCACGTTTCATTGTTTTCATAATATTAATACAAATTTTTTTAACTCGAGTAATCAATTTGATTTGTCATAGCTTTACATTTAATTCCATTAGAAAAATAATGAATGAAAAAAATAATTTATAATGAAATCTTTTTTATAGAAATATTTGTTTTCATTAAAAGTTATGTATTGAAGTGGGTGTAAATGGTGAAGAAGTTCTAGAATTTACACCTACTTCAATAGATTAGTGATTCAATTTTTCTACAATCCAAATATAAGATTTTTTCACTGACTGGTTCTCTCTGTAGACTTGGTATCAACAGTTACTGTTTTTCTATTTTGTAGATCAGTAAAGAGCACAGTCTAAAGCTCACTTCAAACTGCATTAAAACCTAACCCATACTTGAGAAGTATTAGAATTGAGAAGAATCTCTTACCAGTCTGTTAATGCAGGTTTGGTTTAGTGTAAAATATCAAATGACATAAAGTCAACATTTAGAGATTGAATTTCAATCTATGTTACACTAAAAACTATTCAATGAATGAATATTAGTGTTAGTTTTACATTATATTCTGCTTTATTTGAAAGACATGTGTTTTTGTTTATTGACTGAATGTATGACTGATATCAAAAGTAATTTATGTGAGGGCTGCGTCTTGTAAACTATTAATTCTTTAATTTAATGGTTCTGTTTATAACTTTAAGAGATGTCAATATGTTTTTTATAGAATTAACATTAAAATTATCTGACCCTTATTTACCAGTAAATAAAATTAATAATATTTTCCCATTTGTTCTGATATACCTATACTTTGCTTTGAAGTTCAAAGTCTTCACTTCATTGTTTGTTAAAACATAAGCAAAATCTATGCAAATGAAAAGTTTGCGCGGATTAACGGTGACGCGTAATACAGATGAGTGTTATACTTATTGTATTGTATTGTATATAAAAGCCATCTTTTATAATATATTTATCACACGCTGTTAACGGTTCTCTAGTAATCCGCGGAACTTTTCATTTGCAAAGAGTTTGCAAACACGTAAGTTATAATAAAAATAACTAATTTGTTCATCAAATAAACATTTACTGTAATGTAAATACAAAATACACAATCTATGAGAACCATCAAAATTTGCTTAAAATACTATTGGTGTTGGAGTATTAGACTTTTAAAAATAATTCAATTAAAACATTCAAATGAGCTCAAACTCATTTAAATAATAAAACCTATTAATCGACTGAATACTATCTAAAATAGTATTACTTCAAAATGATATGGGTTTAGTTGTATGTTCAATGTGTGTTCAGTAATATTGCAAATCATTATATTATTGTTTGTATTTATTCTTCTAAACATGTCATCCGAAAGCATGTTTTTTTATCAAAATAACTTGACTCGTATTTTTGAAGTCATAAGAAGGTCAGCAAATGAAGTTGTTTAACAATAAATTAAACTTAATTCGAGAAAACTACTATTGAAAACCATGCAGTCCATAGTCCATATCGATACAGGACTCAGAACACATTCGATAACATATTATCAAATTCATTATAATATTATGGGAATTAATATAACTTTATAAATATCTATTTAAATGCCTTTAATGCCAAAAGAACTTATTTTATTTTAAGCTTACATTATGTTAAACTTATATATAAAAAGTTTGTACAGTCACTCAAACAAAGTTGTGTAAAATACAGGAAAGTCCAGTGATGCATAGGTATGGAATTTAAAGGATGAGACATTAATAATGAAATTAGTTCTCAAATCCTTATTTCTCCGCATCTTTTCCGGGAATATAAGAACCTATCGTACCGTACACGTGAGTGATCGTACACCTACTCCCAAAAAATTCTTCCTTATCAGTATGTGAAATCCAGAAAATGATGCGGATTAATAAGGATTTTACAACTAATAACAAACTATGCTCATACACTTTAGTACCTTTACCAGTACTTTACTACTCAATGCTATTACTCATTAAGATTTAAATATATTAAATTCCCCTTATATTTCATCTCTATTTATCACTGAATTTTTCTGGATTAAGAAACAACTTTTTGGGAGTATATGTAGGCTTAAAGCTGAACACTGTATATTTCTTATGTATTGTAAGAAAGTATCATTTCGATAGTTAAATGTATGAGTCAATGATATTTAAACTGAAAGAGACTTCAATTTAAGTGATGCTGTTTCACAAGTATTAAATTTGCAAATTTTATATATTGTTTTATATATTTTTAAGAAATACCAAATTAATTGTTTGACTTGTCAACACTCTTATCTATTTGTAATTTTACATTGCTAAATTCAATCTACTATTTTTATGGTAATTCCACCGCTTTATTTCGATACTGATTTCAAATATTTCTTCAAATAATTCAAGCAATGATTCTATAGATTAATATTTTAATGGTATGTCTTATTCATAATCTTAAGAAAACTTTTTGATTAAGAACGCAACTTTCAAACATGTGTGTGCATTAGAATACTATAACAGACCAATGTATAATAGGTATAACTTTCAGATCTATGGTGAAAATAATAAATCAAATCAATACCTGAAGAAGAGAGAGGGCTTACAATTCAATTTTCACCTGATCTGAAATACTCACTTGAGATTGTATTTGAATTTCGAATTCTTTATTTGTGAACATAAATTTTCATGTGAGCTCTCATTGTCATTACAGCATTTCGATGGCTATAACAGACGGAAAACATTGTATTTTCTATCGATTTCTTCATTATTTACTTATAAATTTTGTGATAAAAACCAGTCAATTCACAAACAAAATTCAAAAGTTTAATATATATTTAGTACAAAACTCAAAAATGAGATATAACTGCTATTAACTAATTGATTATATTGTATTAAACTTATAATAAGTTATTATCAAATGAATTAGAGCAGTGTTATTGTGTTATTATTATAGACTGAGCTTTAGTCGTGATTTCAGAACTCATCAGAGTATAAATATATTATTGAGTCTCACGATCTTAAATAATTAAATGAAAATAAAAAATTTATATAATTATTGTCAAAAATAATAACCTGAAATATTGAAAGCATTCGACTGCCTCTAGTTTGTAGTTATGACTTCCAACATATTATGTGAAAAACCGGGGGTTCAAGTTTTTGGTTGAGCTGATATTTATTTTCGGTATATTTGTTCTTTAAATGAGAAAAAACTTAAAATATAAAAAATGTTTGTTTTATAAAAAAGCGAGTTTTAAAATTTGAAAACGAATTAACTGTAAAACTGTAAAAATTAACGGTAAAATCAATGAATCATACAATCAAATGAGAAGGGGAAGCAAAATTTGGAATCAAAGAAATTAATATATATCTACTTATATAAGTAAAAATTAAACCTTCTTTTGAGTCTAATAATAATACACCTATGGATATGACGGAGTTTTGTTTGTGTGGATATGAAGTTTTGAAACTTCTATTTAACACAAAACTAAGATAAGATCGAATAAGATTCAAATATTGTCGTACAGCTCGAGAATTTAAGTAATGATTATACACCTGCAACACTCCGGAGTCAGCAAAAGTTGTGGTTTCATAACTAATTAAGTTTTATATTTTTAATTTGATTATTTGAATGAAATTAAAGATCAAATATTTTCTAACAATACAATTTTTATCATTAATTACAAACCATTTAATGTGATGTAAGGAAGTATTATTTCGAGAGACATAAGCTGTAATATTTATTTGACATATAAATGTGATTTTAAATAGTTTTTTATAAGATATAATACAAAAAACGCAAATTTGAATTTTAAATCTGAAAAAACTTATGAAATACTCTAAAGAAGAAAAGAAGTAAAAAAAATAAGTATATAATAAAATAGAAAAACTTATATAAGAAACCAATGTATTAAAAATAGTGAGACATTCAATAAATATTTTTCATCAATTCGTAGGACAGTGTCTGCTCCCCACAGGGTTAACGACAAACGAAAAGAATAGTTGATTTAAAATCAAGAATTCAAACTGTGTTTCTTGTATTTTGCGGTGCGATCTCAACATTTTTGTTAGTCTATTGAATTGTAAAATTGACCGACACTTCAACTGAGAACTTAATGTTTGACTTGTGAGGAAGAAGTGTTGCAAAAGTCTTTAAAATCTACTTCAATATACGAAACCATCATTTTATGGGTTCATTGGGAAAACAGTTTTCTTAGTATAGAAGTATTTATAGTGCTTACTATTTTTCTGTGCAAATAATAGTACGGCTGACACATACCGATCACCGTTTTATGTGAACTCATCACTTTGTGTGTAATCAAAATCGATTTCAAACTTTTTGCACATTTAAGATCTTTAATACGACAAAACATAAGAACTCACATCACTTAACTATTATTGCATTCATATGGAAAATCTTAATGATTGTGTTTTATAAGTTCATTATATTTAATGAGATCAGAGCACAGCTTATGCTATTTCTAACTATTAATATTTCTCATGAGTAAGTATAATGTTCTTCAATGCGCTTCTATGTAATAAAATCTCTGAATTCGGTTAAAAAACTTGGTTTAAAGCAACAAAAATAATACAATGAAAAATAGCTCATAAGTTAATAACTGATTTTAAAAATGCTCACTTTTTCATACCATTAAAATGTTCAATGATATAATTTTAACCTTTGAACTTATAAATTGCTACTTTAAATGTTTATTTAGTTGATAGAGAGCTAAAAAACTTTCCGAAATTCAATAAAATTTAATAAGAAACCGAAACCAAACAAACGTGACATTTAAGAAAATTACTTTTTAGAGAAAACTGAAATTCAAAAAATATTTTAAAATCTAAAAAATGTTTCCTTAAATACAATATTTTCTGGACTCATAACTGCTGTAAAATTATACAAAACCAATAATATGTTACTGTATTTAAATTTTAAAAAATTTCTAAATATTAGAATTAAAAAAATAATCCCTTTATTTGAACGACTTTTCTAAGTTCCGAGCAATTGACTGAAATGACTTTGAAATCAAATCATTATTTTAAATGAGAGGCTATTCAAACAACAGAGGGCTCATACACTATCATAAAGGCTTAGATGACTTTTTGTAGTTTTATTATTATTCGTCGATGAGATTAGTGAGATCTCACTCAATTGAAAGTGGAGTTGAACAGTTCATGGATTTAGCATTATTTTTTAGCTACAAGAAAGTCAAGGTATACAGTATTCCCCAACTGCTGAATTTGCTGTTTTTATTGAGACGAATTGTTGTGAGAAATTCTTGTAATGGTTCGTTAGAGAATCTCATTTGTTTTCATTCGTGCGCCGGCTATTAGAATGGTTGCTCCCATTTAGAAAGCAAGCAAAAAGTTTTGTAGTTCTAACTGATGGCAAACTCTGGTACGATTGGGAATGTTTGGTCGCCTACCAAATTAGCCCAATCTAATTGTTATTTTAACTGATTATTTATTTAAAATTTTATTTACAATTGCTATGCAATGATTCATTCAATTGAATCAATTAATTTGTTCCAACTATTTTACAAACTTTCTATTTGTAGGAAAATAATTAGTTATAAAATCGTGACAAATAGGATGTGTCTTAAAACTGGAGATTACAGTAACTCTGCTCTAAGTTGTAAAAGAAAAGTCATATCAAATATTTATTTTTATAGCTGAGTCTTTTTGATAAATATACGATAGAATTAAAAAAAAGAGTTAACTAACTTTTTCTATTTTCTTTGTTACCTAATCTTTATTTTAAGAAATAAGTCTCAGATTTATTTAACATAAACGCAAAATGAAAAATCGGTGAAATTCAAAACTTTACACCTTTCGCGTTATAATAGCATTCATATAAACACTATTTATATTTTGTAACTTTGAGGTTCATTTCAATACAGTAGACTTGAATGTGAATTCGCACAGAATATATCAAATAATATAAATTTTTTAAATAAAAAATATTCCTCAAAAATACAATTTGTTTGCTTAAAGAAATTTTTATTTAAAGATTTAATTTAAATGCTATTTATGGTAGATATAACTTTTTCATATATCAAACTATTTGTTAACTGTAAGAGTCTGTCTGTTATATGTAAATATCCAATAAATAAGTAAAAGATCTCTAGTTTTTCTCAAAGAATACACATTTGTATGGGATTTATGGCAAAATTTATTTACTGGAAAATCTTAATAATGTTAAGTTTTCTCAAAAATGATCCCAAAAGAATTGAATAATAAGAGTTGTTGTGCATAACTCTAACAAAGCAAAATTGGGCTAATAATTAATTATGAAAAACTCATTAAATATTTGTAATTCATTTGTATGCATATAATATTTATAAAGTCTTCAAAATATGTTTCCCGAAATACTTCCTATAATAGACCTATTTAGAGATTCTCTTCCCGAAAAATTCTGACTAAGATAATAATAACTGTACAATTTTTTGTGTTAAGCTTTGAATTACTCAAACATTTATTTACTTAAGGTTTAAAATTATTGTTAATTCAAAACCACTAAAACAAAAATCAACTAAAAATATATAGCTTTGCACCAGACTATTAGTGACAAATTAAATAGTTGTCACTGTATTGTACTTGAAGTTAATGTAAACCATTTTTGATACTGAAGTTCAAACTAATTGTAGCCTAACTAGGGATGTCGAAAGTGTAATTACACTTAATGAAAGGAAATTAAGCATAAAATTTTTATAATTTTTGTAAAACATAAGCTAAAATTAAAAAATTTTTATTGACATGTGTTACAATTAAAAATGGGTAAAACAAAACATTTGAGCAAAATATTATCAAACAAAACGGTAAAAGTTGTTTCAAACATGTTCGGCAAGAATATGAAGCGAACACGAGATTATATTTTATATGAATGCAAAATATAATCAGATATAAAATTGATGACAACTATTTTCTTGATTCAGAGTGTGGTTAATGACAGTGATATTAAATTAATTAACATTTAAATGTAATCATTTAAGAAAATAAAGACTTTCAGAATTTAACAGAATTATACATATATTACATATACGTATATATACTTAAGATTACGCGTAATATTACACTCAAAAGACTTTTACGCGTAAAAGAACCCTAAACCAGATCGAAACCGGTTTAAATTGCTTCAAATGATTAAATTTAACCAAATAGTAAGTATTCTCTAATGAGTGAAAATTTAATCTTATATTTCATCTTTTTTTTCATTTTCGCGCATCACCTGAGCCTTCTTGTAATACCATCTATTGATGTACTACCTTCTGAAAAACACTGATGTAGATGAAAAAACTAATTTTGGCGAAGCAGGTGCCACGCATTTAAGTTCTCTTGGCTAACACTCTGATATAGATTAGAGACAAGTGACAGATAACGTGTTACTCACAAATAGCAGACAAAAGGGAGAATGAAAAGAGAGCTTTTAGAAGATATAATTATATGCATAAAGTAAAAGATGCCTTTATATGATACTGAGTAAGCATAAGTATCATATCATACATGCATATCAAATATGTATTGCTATATCGCATTTAAGTATTAGAAAGTTGATTGCATTAATAAATTTTTGTACAAATAGCATATGTTTTAATGATATCCTCAATAATATTACAAATAATTTGATTAATTCATATGTTTCTAAAAAATAATAAAAAGTTGCAAATTGTTATAAATAATAATCGAAAATGATTGAGAATGAACTTAAGTTATAAAATAACTTAATTTAAATATTAAATGCAAAATGTTTTATATATTTCTTATATTGTTTGTCACATTTGTTGAAATAATAAAGTAATGAAACTTCGGCTAAGCTCAAGTCGATTTCTAAAATAAATTCAACGATTGCCGAAAAGACTGAATCAATAATCAAATCTGTTCTCACCTGTTAGGCATCCCTATAATGGCGAATATAATTGTAATTTCAAATAAGACATTTGTCGGTCCCGTCGGTCCGACTTTTCACATCTAAACTGTATAAACATGCAAACAAATAACAGAAGAGTGCACAACACATTTGGTTAATGCATAATAACAAAAACAAAATATTATACATTATCCGTCTTTTCAAAAAACTTTGACATAAAGCCCAAAGAATACTGAATTTAATTCAAATCTTCTGAATTTGGTCCCGTTCTAGGATTGAATCCAAGCCCACATAAATACAGTGAACACATAATACAGCCCTATTATGAATGAGATAAAAATAAATGATAATTAGTTAATATAATTGACATTTGCAGAATGAACAAGCTAGATGCGTTTTAAGAGGCGGACATGGGGCACACAAGAATGAGTGTCACTCACTTTATTTATATTTATGGAAAACATATGTATTTGTTTAAGTTTTAAGCCAATGAAAAGTTATTATTTTAAAACAAAAGTCTTAATATTAAGTAGTATTGTATGCAAAAGTACTACACCTTATAAACTCCTTTTGTTTCAAACTTTGAGTGCTTTAGGCAAAAAAGCGTCTAATTTCAAGTATACTAGAAAATTAAGAGGTATAAAAGCTTATTGGTTTTTTATTTTTTTAAATATTTTTTGAAGATAAGAAAATATTTATGAGTTTGACAGACTTGACGCTCGTTAAACCCTGGCCCGGCTCACCTCGGAAAAAATAGCGTGCGATTCATTTTCCCCTAGCGCACACAATGATGCATTTTAACAATACTAGTATTAATATTTCATATATTTTTTTACTTGAATTTATTCAAAATTAATTAATTAAATGCATAATAGAAAACCTAAACAAAATGTTTTATTTTATAACAAATTTTTGGAAATTATAAATGAAAATATAGTGCTCTTGAAAATTGCTGTGCATTGATTTAATTTTCTTTGCATACCAGTTATAAATTGTACCTTTATAAGTTACATTAATTCAATTAAAATATAAATAAGTAATATTATTAATATCTTATATTTAAATTTAGAGTCTTTGAGACATTGCTTATGCTGTCAAAAAATAATATAATTTTCACACTTTTTTACTGGTATCTAAAGAAATATTAGCTTTATATATATGTACTGGTACTTTACTATACTGTAGATAAAGTAGACACTAAAATATGGGTTTTTTCAAATTAGAATTTTAAAGTTTGTTCAAATCTTGAAAATTGCTATTTTACATAAATTAAGAATAAATAAGAAAACACATCTAAATCTATTTTATATTCACAAAACTGACTTCTGATCAATATTGTTGCAAAAATTGGATTAATTTTAGAGTTCAATTAAGTTTATACGTATCTAAAAATTTTTTGTGAAAATATATTCTAAAGACATAAACGAACTGAATTGATTGCATTCGTTTTTGTATATTTTAAAATAAAATTTTCAAAATTGTAAAAATCTTTTCCCAACAGTAAATATAAATAAAAAACTAATTTGAATATTAGTTTTTATTACAGAATATGATTAACAAAAATAGTGTTAAACTGACACTTAATTATAATAATTATTAACTTATATAAAGTTTATTATAAGAAGAAGTAAGTACGAGGTAGAGTAGTGACAAAATACACAAGTTTGTGCTTATATATTATATCATCGATTATCTCATATAAGTTTGTAAGTACTGTATTACTTAGTTCTTCATTTTATTGCATTGCGTGTTAGATTCCAATCGCATTATAAATGTTCGAATAAGTTATTATTGATAGCAAGGGTGGAGGTCAGCATTTATTCTATTCTATTATTGTATTTCATTTTTACACCTGTGATGAAATTTCAGATATTTTTCTTATTAATACTTTATTGGTATACATTTGTATTCATTATTTACTTTCAGTTTTACCAATAATTACAGAAATAATCATAAGAGGTATTGATTCATAATTTAGTTACCATAACAAGTAAGCTCTACCTGAATAGTAAATAGAGTTTTAATATTAGAAACACTTGAATCAAATTTAATAAACCAGATAATTATCAAATAATAAACAAAAAGCTTTTGTTTAAATTAATTAAATAAAAATTAATCAATCTTTCAGTTTTGCAATAAATTTAATGATAAATTATACAAATAGTAAACGGAATCGATTGGATTGAATGCATGGATGGGATCATCAACAACATCAACATTGCATTAGTGAAGCGAAATATAATTAACTGTCTGTCGTAAGTGAAAAGTTTTATTTAGTGGGCCGTTAGAAGCAATTTTCGTGTTTAGATAATTATAATGCATTGAATAGAGGAGATGACTGTCAGGCTATCATAAATGATTTTTGATGATAATGTAAAATAAAGTTAAGCAAAGTTATAATAAAGCCTAATAAGTGTAGCTGTTGTTTTAGAAATTCAGTGCCTGAAATGCGATTCTTCTTTCGCTAACGGAGTTTAATGAGTCCGAACATCTAAAGTGTAGATAAGATTGCGTTTGTACTAAACTCCAACTAACGCTAAATTAAAGAGAGCGCTGCTTCACATTAATTACATTGTTGTAAATGTTTGCGAGTCAAGAGTCCGTTAAAATAAGGATCCAAAGCATCAAACTTTAGCAAAAGGGCTCCATTAAAAGTGGTTGCTATGCTGTAATTAAGTAAATTTCTGTTTCATCTAAATGATGAAGGGCTACAGTGTCACAAATGGCTATTTCAGAGCATAACAACACATCTTCTCGACTCTCATTAATAAACAATTATTTTCCGTTAATTTAATTTCATTACATTTAACCAAATAAATGATAAACATTTTTTAAAATCTTGGAAATCAATTAATTGGATTCAAAAATAATTACTATATTTTACGATACAGTTACTATATTTTAAGTACAGCTAATCTTAAAATCAAAATTCGTTCAGTAAATAAAATAAGAATTACTAACTATTTGAAAATAGTCTCAAAGGTCTACAATATTGCGGAATAATTTGACATTAAATTGTTATTTTAGTTTTTTATCCCAAATTTATGGCTTTGGACCATTAAAAAAATATTTGTTTTTGAAATTAAGCGACATTAAAGAGTGCTATAATTTAATAAATTGAGGTCACAGACTATCTCGATCTGTGTTTATTACATTTATATCAGAAATGCGTTGTTAAAAACCATAAATATTATCATTAGATATCAGATCTCGTTATCTGTAAATTAAATTACTTTTCGATTATTCTAATTGAATAATTATGAACAATAATGAGCACCATTGAGCTCTATTTAATGAACAGGAATAAGCTCAGGTTCTTTAGACTTCAGTTCTAAGTGAGTGAATAGTATGAATACATTTTATAATGTGATGTCGATTGTCCGTCACTTCCCTTAATGAATGGTTGAGAGGCCTTTGGTTTACAAAATTAGAGTTTTACTATAATCACAATATATATGTATATACCATACAGTAGTTCAATACAATAATTTACAATAGCATTGGTTAGCTAAGCAATAGCCATTATTATGACTGGAGTCAAAGCTATGAAAGTTTGAATGCTGTTAGAATACAATGATTTTACAGTACCTGTTATGTAGTGATGTTTCAGTTCTCGAAACTGAAACATCACTTCTATGTAGTATATAGTATTTCTGGTTCAACATATTTGAGAGTTCTTTGCAAAGTTGTAACTTATTAGAACATTAGGGTCAGTAGGGCTCAGAGATATGATTTAAGTGAATTTACGCCCACCTCAATATTTTTCAAATATTAATTATTATAATAATTTCTTTAAATATTTATGAGTTTCAAAATTAATTACCCTTTTTATCAAAAAATAAACAAACAAACAAAATACAAAATTTGTATATCTATTGTATGTATTCTTTTATTGTCATATTATCTTAATTTTTAGAAGTGTCATGAGCTCAATCAGACTCAGGTAAGCTTAACTACTGCTTGGGGTGACTGAGCTTATGAGCGCTATGAAAGCTTTGTTTGAAGAGTAAAACAAAGTCTCTTCAAACAGAAATCAAATGAATGAAAGCAAAAATAATGTGGTTTTCATTCTTGTTAATGGAATGTTACTACAGTTCTCTCATCACTTGTTTTGTTCTTGATATTAGCGGTACTTTTACAGTATAATACAGATTCTCAATGATTGAATACAACGTTTATTTTGTAGCTTATAATCATTTGTGTCAATACTGTGTTTAGGGATAAAGCTATTCAGTCAAAAATAGCTTATTATAGTTTTGACAAATCAGTTGACATGAGCGCAACTGTAGAGACTGTTCTCATAATAAAACACTTTTACTCAGTCAAGAGTCCGCCCAACATATCAATGTCATATCAGCACAAAAATCAAGCCATCGCTTAATTGTTTTCATAATATTCATATTAGAGGTGAACATCGAGGTGTTTATGTACTCGGGCGTGTGGGTTCAGGCGGGTGAAGCCATATAGTTGAAAATTGTCTGGCATGACAGGCTCCAAAAAACCATGAGTCCTATTAATATTTCTCTTAATATAACTTTTATGCAATAATTATAAGAAAATGCAAAAATTAAATCTTTAATAGAAGTTATTTACTATACGATAAATGCGATAAATATGCCTCAAAGTTATAAAGATTAGTTTGCAGTGAAACCAAACTTATTCACTAGTAATTTATGGAAATACAATTATGTATGTACAGGTATGTATTATGTATGTACAGGTATGTAATATGAAATTAGATTCAATTTAACAGTTATTGGTATCAAGTTTTTTAAGAAATATTGTTTGAAAACTAATTCACACTATTTGTTAAATCTAATAATTGTCATTAATTAGTCAAATATATCGTTAAGCCCTGAGCATTATTACTATATAGACAAATATTGGCATAAAAATGATTTGATTTTTAAATTTTGAGTGGGAAGGTTCGGTCAGATTTATGGAGGCTTTAGGTTCGGGTCTTATAGTCAGAAAAGGTTTTTTAGACAATGAACATCTCTAATAAATATTATGAATCGCATTCATTAATTTTTCTCTAATAACTCAATTTTGTTGATAAGATTTAATGCAGGGAATTGTCTGCATATTATTTCATTAGGTTTTGCTTTTGTCCAAAATCTTATTTTACGGTTTATGGGTTACATTGGTTTTGGTATACGTTATATGCCATCCAATTTAGGAATTGAGGTTTATATTCAATTATCCTTATTATAAAACAATACGTGCAACGAACTAATGGACTCACTTTCTTGTACCTTCTTTTTAGTACTAAGTTTTATATTTATTTAATCCAAAGAATAGAATATTTTTATTAAATTCAATCAATATATTTATGATTTTATCAATTCTAGTATGGGTTCAAACAATTGTATCACAATTTCTAAAGAATTAAGAGTTTAATTAATATGTGTAAAAATTTATTAAAAGTTTATTTAAAATTTTGTTATAAAATAAATTTTTTATGTCTTCTTTCCTTCTAGACATCTGACCTTTAGGTCATTAGTCCTCTAACAGGAACAGCCGGGCATGCATTTGAGTCACGTCAAAGTTCTACTCCTGTCACACAACTCAGTCGAGCATTTTATCCCAAATCTAAATTCATGTGTATTATTGATGATCCCTTACTATCAACCCTACGCATCACTGGATTTTCTGAACTTAGCATAACTTATTTTTACCAATTATTGTATTTTCCACTATATTATCAAATGTCCCCTATTGTTGAGATTCGCTTATGTTTCGATATTCTCTATATATTTAAATAAATCCAATAATATATCATGACTTTGACGTTTTGCAGTCAAGTTTATATTATATGTGTATTATATTTTTCAATTATACCACAGTATTTTTAAAACTGTAGTTAAATAAGCATGCTACCTTAGTCATTTGATTTAATGTTGAAAAATATTTGAAAATTCAATGCATTCATGAGCGCTATTTCTGATCCAAAGTGTAAAAATTTGAAAATTCTCAATGAAAACGAAAACACTTATTTTTGTTTCACTTTCACAGCTTTTACTTTCGCTTTCGTTTCAATTTCATTGAATTTTTGACTTTCACTTCCATTTCATTTTGGGATATTTTTCTGATAAAGTGCTAAAGTGAAAGTGACTTTTCGTTCTCTAGTTTATTACAAGGGTTTAAATCTGATAATAAAGTATTAAAAGGTTACTAAATTAATAAATTAAATGCTAAATTCATATCTAATGCCAACAACTCGTACTGACCCTGACCTAAGTCTATTCTCCTAACCATATATAAAACAGATATAAACTCCATTATTCTCTACATAAACGACAATCGTTATGTGAGAGCCATAGATCTCACGTCGGCTCATAAGCCATATATTTATATTTAATAAAATATTAAATAAAAATATATATACTTATAATTATTAAAAATGCTTC